>PISW01004261.1:0-22660 GCA_004023785.1 Mungos mungo
ACTTCGAGTCCTTCCTGGCTTTGCCTGCGGAACTCAGGATCTCCCGGATTTTAATGTTCCTGTCCAACGGGCTGGGGCTCCTGGGCCTGCTGGTCTCCGGCTTTGGGCTGGACTGCTTGAGGATCGGAGAGATGCGGCCTGGCCTCAAGAAGGGACTGCTGATCCTGGGCGGGGCGCTGTGCTGGCTGGCAGGCGTCGCAGCCCTGGTTCCAGTCTCTTGGGTGGCCCACATGACCGTCCAGGAGTTCTGGGACGAGACCGTGCCGGACATCGTGCCCCGGTGGGAGTTTGGGGACGCCCTCTTCCTGGGCTGGTCCGCGGGCCTTTCCCTCCTCCTGGGAGGGGGCCTGCTGAACTGTGCGGCCTGTGCCACCCAGGCTGAGGCAGCTCCGGGCCCCTATGCGGTGGTAGAGACACAGTGTCACCGTCAGCACCTGGAGATGAGAAAAGCCCATCCGAAAATCTAAGCCAGGAAGGATCAGTGGTGCCCACACTTCGAGAAGCTCACTCCTCTCCGGGTTTGGTAGGATTTCCTGTTACCCCACTACGCAGTCATTGTGCTTGTTAATTTTCTAAAATGTGCCTTTTTTTTTTTTTTTTACTGTGGGTATGGGCTTCTTAAATTGTAATTTCCTTCTAGGACAGTGAACCACTGTTATCTTCTATTCTGAGATCCAAACCACTCAAGACTTAATAGTAATCACACTCCTTACTGCGGATGGGTTTTCTCGATTTTAAAATAGATTCAGTGATCGCACAGAACTGGTGAATAAAACATTCTATTAGTGCTTCCGTATCTTTGAGGGTGTCATTCATCGTGATGGACCGTTTCGGCATCTGGCAGCGTTACTGCTGAGCATCTACTGCCTTCACGTGTGTAAGATCCCGTTACACTGAAACTAATGTCTTGTGTATTTATTGAAAATGTACAACGTTTGATTATACTAAGAAATTGCTGGTTCTCTGAAAGCCTGGGAGGTGAGAGAGGCAGGACCCATCATCTCCTTTGTATTCGGAGACCTCAGTGCCTCTATGGAGCCTTTGCCAAAAGCCAGACATGCTCATTCCTGCCTGCCTCACACGGGCAGAAGCAGAGAGGCTGATCTAGGATACGGGAAGATCCACGAGAAACCTACCACACAGGTGTGCTTTGGCTCCTGTGTCCCGTGCTCTGCGGGGGTCGGCTGACGCTGCCCTGTCCCTGGGGTGCCCACAGGGGGGCGTGGTCAGGGCCAGGGCGTGAGGGCAGAGGGGCTCCCGGGACCATGGTGGCCAGCGGACCAGAGCACCAGCTGGGTGGGCGGGGCCCGCAGAGCTCACCTGGATGCCCCTTCTTTTACTCCCACTATGAAAATATGCCATTTTTATTTCTATCAGCAATCCGTATTGCCCAACTGCTGGCTTGGGAAGTTCCTCGTGGTAGATTTTACATTTGCTCCCTACGGGGCTCAAGTAACTCTGGTTTGCAGCAATCAGGGAAATTAAACAATAAAGGACACTGAAATAAAGTATGAGGCAATATGCATCTTTGTTTAAAAAAAAACACTGAACTTTTTCCCACCCACACACACAGGAAAAGTGCAGAAACCGAAGTTAATCTATGTGATGTATTTGCATACTTTGACAAACGAGACAAATTAAAACAGAAATATATTCAGAATTTCACCTGATTAAATATTTAGTTCAGTCCTGAGCTTTTGATATTTAATACAATATAGATAAAGTAATAGCAAAAACAAAAGATTTTAAATTTGATTTGCATGCCACAGAGATTCCGCTAAACTTTGTTCATTTGGCTAGCAATATTTTTTTTGTACCTGTAACTTAGATTCTGATATACAAAATTATAATAACATACTGATAATTCAAACTTGAGACCTAAATATTACATTCTTTTTACCCTGTGCAGAATAAATTCTACCTTTAAAAAATAGTATTTATAATATTAAAATTCATATTGTTCATATGGTTTTGTGATCAAGTTATTAAAATGTTTTGTCACTGTGAATCATTTGGGTTAGTACAAATATGACAGAATTGTGAAAAGCTGCCTATAAATACATAACACTATTGCTGATTTTTAAAATGTGGAAAAGGATTATATTAAAATAAGTTTGTTTCTCATGTTAGAAAGGAGCACATTTTGTAAAATAAGCCCAAAAGCATCTTGGTCACAACTATTAACTACCAGCCTGAGACAGATTTTATTCTTGTATACTTGTCTGAAACTTTTTGTATTACAAAGAGTGAATAGCTAATCTGAAGAAGATTGACAAAGGTGTAAATAGTCTGATATACCCTCTTCTGTGTCAAACATTTAAAATGGCCAGAACCGAACTATATATTAAACAGAACATAAATAAGACCGCAAATAAATAAATGAAGAAAATAAAATCGTACGGCACAACTACACATAACTCTATAAACATTTTCATGGTCACACTACGAAGCTGAAAACGGCCGACCTTCATTTAGTTCTACATTAAATAAACTTCTGTCTTTCACATTTGACCTTGACAGGGATGAATGGCATTCCTGCTCTGGTTTTCCTTAGTCACCTGACAGCAGTCGGGAGGCTGCTTTTTGCTCGGAATGGGGTCACATCCAGTTAGGGCTTCAGAGGCATTTAGAGATAAGTGGTGGGACAACTCGGGGAGATGAGCATTAAAGTTCTAGGCTCAGAACTCGCTTACTTCGAATTTTGATTCTGCAAAAATGAACTTTCCAAAATATGCAGAATTATTTTCAAGAAACTACAAATCTTGCTGAGGATGCTAAGAAATAGAACTTCTTATTTAAGGGATCCATTCCTTTAGGAGGATTTTGTATTAAACAAACAAACAAACTTTGTTTGCTATGTAAGATGGCTGACCAAACACTGCCTCTTCCAGTAGAACTGACTGAATAAATATGAGTTAAATTGCATAAATGCTCTTTATTTCAAAAGCCTTTATGCGGGCAGAGCAGAGTTCCTCACAGGCAGTGCCTGGGCCGGGTGGGCTGACCGTCTCTGCGGGAGGCCTTGGAGCCATTTTCTCTCTCGACATTAGTCCATCAAGAACTGTTTTCTTAAACAACTGCCTTGGCTGGTATTTCAAATTAATAATCTCCCCCAGGCACACTGTTCTCTTGGCCTCCTCACCACAAATTGCAGCGAGGGTCCCCTAAAAACGAGAGCTGCAAAATAACTTCTAGCAAATGTTAGAAATCTGTTTGGTAAAGTTTAAAAAAAATTTTCTTTTCGGCAACTTTGACTCGATCAGGCCTCCCGGGTTCCCCAGACGGGAGCAGGTCGCAGGTCTGACCCGCGCAGCATGGGTGCGGTCCGGGTGCATCGCGGGGGCGGCCACCACGTGGCTGTGCGGGGCGCCCCGCCCACCCCCAGGACAGCACCCTGGCCCCGCGCTGGGACCCCGCTCGGAGCGCGTCCCCGGGGCCCAGCTGCTGGTGGAGGCGGCCGGTGCCCCAAGGAGCAGACTCCCGCATGAGCAGCGTCCCCGGTGCTCTCCCTTCCTCTCCCTACCCTGCAGGGGACCGATCACAAGAGCGCTGCGCCTGGGTGGGCTTGGACTCTCAGGCTCAGCATAGACTAAAAGAAAAGGACAAAAAGGAAGTTGTTTTAAGGAAACCAGGGCCCCGACAGAGGTGGTGGCCGTGAGCGCAGACACCTGTTTCAGGCGGAGCTGGGACCGCGCTCACCCGGGCTTCAGACCCACAGAGCGGCCCCCTGTACCCACACAGCGCCCGGCGGCCGCCCCCTGCGCCCACTCACGGCACACCCAAGGAGAAGCAAAAATCCCCTTCTGCTCAGCGGAGCTAGTTGTCAAAGCTGGCTCCCTGGGATACGCCCGCCGGCTGCCTCTGTCCCACTTCTGGAACCTACAGGCCGTTGGCGACACGCAGGCCCTGGACGCTGGTGTGCCCGATCAGCCCGTTCTGGTGATCTGATTTCTTTTCTCTTTTACACATATAACAATTACATTCAAGGTACTTTACAAATTAACATGTTGAAAGTCTGATGCGAAATACAAGCTCTTCAAGAGTCAATAGTTACGTTACAAAAAGAGCCCCCCCACCCCCCAAGCAAACAAATGCTCAGTCTTGTCCCCGCCCTAGGAAAGGGACAGGAGACCAGAGAATTTCTTCAGGGACGGGATCAGACGTCATCCGCTGGCAGGGACGGGATGCTTATCTTCGCCCTGGTGAAGTAGGCAATCTTCTCCCTGGAGTAAGGGGTGAGAATAAATGGACTTGAATACGATGCTGAAACACTCAGCGACCACTGAAAACTGTCCCAGGGGCGCTGCAAGCCTGGACAGGAGACCTCTGCTTTGGGCAGACCCCATAAAATCAAGATCGCCTTCGCCTTTTCCGAGAGGAGACGATGAAGGGGCGCGGCGGCCCCCGCTGTTGGCGAATCCCCCGCAGACTAAGGCAGTGCACGCCTCCCCGGACCTCCGGTGGGAGACGGTGTGTAAACCATCAGCGGGGCAGCCAGGCGTGCTTCTGAGTTGCCAAGTCCAAGGTCCCATTGAACTTCTAGTCCAAGGTCCCATTGAACTTCTCAGGGCCTCGTAGAGAAGTACGTGATATCGGGAAAGGCCTTCAAAGTCAATACCGTCCTGCTAAGGTTAAGGGTGGAGTAACGCCATTACTCCAAGTGAAGGAAAAAAGAGGAACGTGACTGGAGTAAGGGCAGAGGGGTCCTGCACCCCGAAACAGCGATCAGGAGAAACATCCTGAAAGGGAGATGCTGAGAAACACAGAGCAGAGTGGTTTTCAGAGGTTAGGAGAGTATTTGAAAAATAAGGTTTGGGGATTGTATAGTCACCAAAGAGGAGTGATCGATCTACTTTGGTACAAAATCTTCACATCATACATGGTGTCCCATCAGCGCATATTTACTGAGGATGTGTTACGTTATGCGGGGCAGGATGGGAGCCATGAAGATGAATAAAGCAAAAAACAAAACAAAAAAAGGAAGTGTGTGGGGGGAATACAAAGAATAAAGCGTCAGCCTTCCTTTGGGAAACTAAGAGTGTCTCTAGATGCTGGAGGAAGAATAAGGTGGAAACACTCAAAAGGCTAATGAAAGGGAAGAGAAGGGGGAATGACATCGTGGGAACTGGGATGAGTTATTTTTGCAGTATTATATCCTTTAGATTTGATTCCAGATGAGATAAAAGCAAAACTTTAAAAAAGGCAATCGAGGGGCCTCTGGCTGACTCTGTTGGCAGAGTGAGTGACTCTTGATCTTGGGTTGTGAG
Source organism: Mungos mungo (assembly GCA_004023785.1). Taxonomy (NCBI): domain Eukaryota; kingdom Metazoa; phylum Chordata; class Mammalia; order Carnivora; family Herpestidae; genus Mungos; species Mungos mungo. Next base: position 5,268 of record PISW01004261.1, read on the forward strand.
TTTGAGCCTCATGCTGGGGGTAGAGATTACTTAAAAAAATAAACCCTTGGGGCACCTGGGTGGCTCAGTCCACTAAGCACTGGCTCTTTTTTTAATTAAACAGAAATTTTTTGTAATCTTTTTTTTTTTTTTTTGAGAGAGAGAGACAGAATGTGAGTGGGGGAGGAACAGAGAGAGAGGGAGACACAGAAGCAGAAGCAGGCTCCAGGCTCTGAGCTGTCAGCACAGAGAACTATGTGGGGCTCGAATCTTCAAACCGTGAGATCATGACCTGAGCTGAAGTTGGAGGCTCAGGCGACTGAGCCCCCCAGATGCCCTGCATCCAGCTCTTGATGTGGGATTTTGCTCTTGATCCCAGCTCTGCTTGGGATTCTCTCTCTCCTTCTCTCTCTACCCTACCCTACTTGCTCTTTCTCTCAAAATAAACATTAAAAAGTCTCCTAAAAAATAATAATAGAGAGTAAAAATAAAAAAAGGCAAGTAAGCCTGCTCATGATGGCACGGAAAGGTTTACAGGAGGAACTGACAACTGAACACTCCCTGCTAGGGGACTTCTTTGGCTCAGGTGCGTGTACACACCAGAATTAGTTGCCAGGGTCTACATTTGAGGTATTTCACACAGGACTCCTGGGGAACAAGGAAGATTCCAGGTGAAACCAGGAAGGCCACCCCTCATGCTTCAGGCAGAGCACCCCGCTCTCCCACCCAGGCCTGTGCCCCAGGCTCCCAGGGTGTACCCCCTCCAGCCCAGCACAACCTGGGGATGGGGTGGGGGGTGGGCTTCGACAACAACGGGGCAGGGAGGGCGTGGGCGCATCTGCTGAATGAGTGAACAACAAAATACCCGAAGATCTATCCTTTTTGTGTTTTGCATCAAGATTTCTCGGTGAGGGGCACCTGGGTGGCTCAGTTGGTCCCGCGTCCAAATTCAGCTCAGGTCACGATCTCACAGTTTGTGGGTTTGAACCCCCGTGAACCCCGCGTCAGGCTCTGTGCCGACAGCTCAGAGCCTGGAGCCTGCTTCAGATTCTGTGTCTCTTTCTCTCTGCCCCTCCCCTGCTCATGCTCTCTGTCTCTCAATACTAAATAAAAAAATGTAAAAAAAAAAAAAAAGATTTCTCAGTGAGACGTGCTGTTTCTAGGAGTTGGGACGCCCTGAGATCTTGGGGAGCCACTTAATCGGGTCCGGGCCGCTGTCAGGGGGCGGGTGAAACCCCAGAAAGGAGCAAACGTTAGCACATAGGTTCCGACCGGCCTCACGTGCTGCCGTGAGCTCCCAGCGACTCCGCGGTGGCCCCGCAGAATCCTGACCCCGCGGAGGTCGCCCCGGAGCACCTGCGGGCCGGCCGCGTACCTGAAGGACTGCACCTGACGCGGCACCTTCCGGCTTTGCTCGCGCAGCCGGCACACGTCCTTGGACACCTGCCGCATCAGCTTCTCGGCGTTCAAGTCCTGCTTCTGCTCTTCTCTGGACTGCTCGGCCTGGCAAAGGGAAGAACAAAAGCCCACGTTATCGTAATTAGGAAGTCCCGAAGCCAGCCCTCAAGGCTTGCGCGCTTGCACGCTGAGCCGGGAGGGCAGTCCCCGCAGCGACAGTCACCAGCGCCAGAGCGCGTGCCACCGCCGCTCACGGGTACGCGCTGATTCCCACGCACTTAGAAGATCTCACTACATAGGTAATATGTGATCATTACGTTACATCTGGAAAACCCGAGAACCCTCAAAAAAGAAATGAAATCAGGGTGTCCAGGTGGCTCGGTCGCTAAAGCCTGGGACTTTGGCTCAAGGTCAGAATCTCAAGGTTTGGGAGTTCGAGCCCTGCTTCAGGCTCGGTGCTAACAGCTCAGAGCCTGGACCCTGCTGCCGGTCCTCTGTCCCTCTCTCTCTCTCTGCCCCTCCCCCGTTGGTGCTCCCTCTTTCAAAGATAAATAAACATTAAATAAATGTTAAATGTAAATAAATGTTAACGTAAAAAAAAAAAACTAAAAAAAATTTTAAAAAGTAGAAAAAAAGACCTGAACAGACACCTCACCAAAAAAGATATACAGATGGTAAATATGCTTATGAAGAGCTGCCCCACATCACATGTCGTTAGGGAAATGCATATTGAAACAACCAGACACGACCACACACCTGTTAGAATAGCCCAAATCCCAAACACTGGGTTGTTCATTTTCTTATTGTTGAGTTTTAAGAGTTCTTTGTATATTTGGATAACAGGGCTTGATCCGATGTATCTTTTGTGAATATTTTCTCTGGCTCTGTGGCTTGTCATTCTCTTGAAGGTGCCTTTCACAGGGCGGAAAGTTTTAATTTTAATGAAGTTCAACTTATCAGTTCTTTCTCTCATGGGTCATGCTTTTTGGTGTTATATCTTAGAAGTCATTGCCATACAAAGGCCATCTAGGTTTTCTCCTAAGTTGTTATGTTGCAGGACTTTTATAGTTTTGTTTTGTATTTAGGCCTACAATATATTTTTAGTTAATTTTTGCTAAGAGTGTAAGGTCTGTGTCTAGACTTTTTTTTTCCCCAGTGGACGTCCAGTAGTTTGATTTTTCAAAAAGACTCTCTTGTTCCATTGTATTGCTTCTGCTCCTCTGTGGAAGGTCAGGTGACTGTATCCATATTCACATGGGCCTATTTCTAGGCTCCACTCATCTATTTGTCTATTCTTTCATCAATACCACACTGCCTTGATTCCTTGAGCTTTACAGGAAGTCCTGAAGTTGGGTAATGTCAGTCCTACAACTCTGCCTCCTTCAATACTGTGTTAGCTATCATGTGTCTTTTGTGTCTCCATATAACCTTCAGAATCATTTTGCCTACATCCACAAAATAATTCGCTGGGGTTTTGATTGGAATTGCATTAAATCTACAGGTCAATTTGAGAAGAACTAACATCTTGACAATATTAAGTCTTCCTACTCATGAACATGGACTATCTCTCCATTTAATTAGTTCTTTGATTTCATTCATCAGCTTTTGTATTTTTCCTCACTTAGAGCTTATACATATTTTGTTAGATATATAACTAAGTATTTCATTTTGGGGGGCACTAATTGTACTGTGTTTTTAATTTTAAATTTCACTTATTCCTCACTAGCATACAGAAAAGTGATGGACTTTATTAACCTTGTATCCTGAAAACTTGCTATTGATTTCTTGTTTTCAATTTAATTGAGAACTACCTAATTTTTATTATTTTTCTTCTGAATGCTTTGGGTTCAACTTACTCTTCTTTTTCTAGTTTCCTAAAGCAGAAGCTTAGATTAAGGACTTCAAATCTTTCTTCTTTTCTAGTATATACATTCACTACTATAAATTTTCCTCTAAGCACTGCTTTTGCTGCATCACACAAATTTTTGATACGCTGGCCTTTCATGTTCATTTAGTTCAAAATGTTTTCTCTTAAGATTTCTTCTTCTGACTCATGTGTTATTTAAAAATGTGTTGTAGGTTTGCAAGTGCTTTGGATTTTCCAGCTATTTTTCTGTTATTGATTTCTAGTTTTATTCCATTGCGGTCTGAGAGCAGACACTGCATGATTTGTATTCTTTTACATTTTAAGTTAAATTTTATGGCACAAAGCATGGTCTATCTTGATGAGTGTTCCATGTGAGCTTGAGGAGAATGTGAATTCTGTTGTTGGATGAAGTAGTCTATGGGTGTCAATTATGCCTGGCTAATTAATAGTGTGGTTGAGTTCAACTATGTCCTTGCTGACTTTCTGCCTCTGGGATCTGTCCATTTCTGAAAAAGCCCCCAGCTGTAAAAGTAGATGCACCTATCTTCCTTGCAGCTCGATCAGTCTTTGCCTCACATACTGTGATGCTGTGTTGTTAAGTGCGCACGCATGAAGGATGCGTTATGTCTTCTTGGAAAAATGGACTGTTTCATCATTTATAATGCCCTGCTTTATACCAGACAACTTTTTATGCTCATATATCTGTCTCATATTAATATGGTTTCTCCAACTTTGTTTTGGTTACTGTTAGCAGGGTATATTTTTCTCTACCCCTTTACTTTTAGCCTGTATGTGTTTTACATATAAAATGGGTTTCTTGTAGACAACAGAGAGTCAGGTCTTGTGCTTTGTTCAACTCTGACAATTTCTTTGAATTGGCAAATTTAGATCATCTGTGTTTAAAGTGATTATCGATATGGCTGGATTGGCATCTGCCATATTTATTACTGTTTTCTAGTCACTACCCTTGTTCTTTGTTTTTTGCCTTTTACTCTTTTCCTGCCTTTTGTGGTTTTAATTGGGCCACTTACATTATTCCATTTCTCTCCTTTCTTAGGATGTCAATTATATTTCTTTTTTAAACTTTTAAGCGGTTGTCTCATATTTTGTAATATGCAAAACACCACAGTATGGGGAGTGTAAGTACCATATAATAATAAGATATTCCTAATATCTCCGTCTTGTCCCTTACATCATTGCTGTCAGTCATTACACTTATACATAAGCACATGTATGTGAAGTACATGGTTACTACTGTTATTCTGAACAAATTGTTATCTGTTAGATCAATTAAGAATTAAGAAAAATAGAGGCGCCTGGGTGGCTCAGTCGGTTGAGTGTCCGACTTTGGCTCAGGTCATGATCCATGGTTTGTGGGTTCGAGCCCCGCATCAGGCTCAGAGCCTGGAGCCTGCTTTGGATTCTGTGTCTCCTTCTCTCTCTGTCCCTTCCCTGTTCACACTCTGTCTCTCAAAAATAAATAAATGTAAAAAAAAAAATTAAAAATAAAGAAAAATAAATGTTTTTGCTTTACAGTCACTAATTCCTTCTACAGTGCTCTTCCTTTCTTTTACAGATCCAGGTTTCTGGCCTAGACTATTTGCTAATCCTTGAAGACCTTCTTTTAACATTTCTTGCTAGGCAGGTCTACTGACAACATGTTTTCTCAATTTGCATTTGTCTGAGAAAGTATTTCTCCTTTAGTTCTGAAGGATAATTTTGTTGGGTATAGAATTCTCAGTTGGTGGTGTTCTGCTCCCCCCCTTAATTTATCACCCCACTCTCTTTTTGCTTGCATGGCTTCTGAGAAGTCATATATAATTCTTATCTTCACTCTTATATGTTAAGTGTTCTTTCACTTTGGCCTCTTTCAATATTTTTCCTGTATCTGTGATTTTCTGAGGTTTGGATTTTATATGCCTGGGTGTAGTTTCTTACATCTATCTGGCCTGGTGTTCTCTCTGAGCTTCCTGAGTCTGTAGTTTGGTGTCTGATGTGAATTTGGAGAAATTCTCAATGATTATTCCTTTAAATGTTTCTTGTTTTTCTCTGTCTTCACTTGGTATTCCCATTATGTTTGAATTACACCTTTTGTCATTGTCCCACAGGTTTTAGATACTCTGTTCTCCCCCTCTCCCCAGTCTTGATCTTTGGTTTTCAGTTTTGAAAGTTTCTACTCACATATCCTCAAGCTCAGAGTCTTGCCTCAGCCATATCTGGTCTGATAAGAAGCCTATCACAGGTATTCTTCATTTCTCTTGTAGTGTTTTTGATCTCTACCACTTTATTCTTTCTTAGAATTCTTTTTTTTTTTCAGCTTTTATTGACCATCTGGTCGTATATGTTGTCTATTTTTCCCATTAGAGCCCTCAGAGCATTGATCAGCATTGTTTTAAACTCCTGGTCTGATAATTCCAACATCCCTGCCACGTCTGAGCCTGGTTCCGATGCTTTTTCCGTCTCTTCAAACTGGGTTTTGCCTTTCAGTATGCCTGGTGATTCTGCTAACGCCCACATACATCTAGTGACTAAAGTCTAAGGCGCCTTTAGTAATGAAGTGGAGGTGAGGACAGGGAGAGCTCTAGAGTCCCGTAATTAGGTCTCGGTCTTTCGGTGGGCCTGTGCCCCCACATGAGAACTTCACAGCCCCCCAACTTCCCCTTAGGTGAGACAGGGTGGCTGGGAGGGGGTGTCTTCCTTGCCCCAAGTTGGTTAGGCTCTCACAAAATCCTAGTAGGTTAGACTCCAGTAGAACCGTTGCTCCTGAGGGTGAGTCTTGTCAACAGAATGTGCCGGCATATTTCAAAATGGCCACTTTCGCCTTCACCCTGCTGGAAGCACAGGAGAGATTTTTCCCGATACTCACGAAGAGGACCAGAGCTCCTAGACGGAAAATTCACAAAGTGTGGGGGCTCCCCGTGGGTGGTCCCCTGGAGTTTTCAGCACTTGGACTTGCTGACTCGGAGCCTCCAGCGGTTCATCAGTTCCAGCACAGGTTCTCACACCCTGGTGCTGCTTCCCTTGGAGTTCCTGCTCCGAGAGGTCACGGTCTGTGCTGCCTGTCTCTCTAATTTGGGGGGGGGGCAGTATTTTGTCCTGTGACCTCATTTTCCTGAAAGCTAAGAAGAGCTGTTGATTTTTCAGTTTGTTCAGCTTCTTTCCTGGTTGTTGGGGCTGAGTAGTGGCTCCTAAGCCCCTAAGAGGCCAGACCAGGAGATGGAAGTCCGTAACTTTTTAACAGTTTTGTAACATCATATTTAATAGTCAGAGCATAATTATTGAATGAACCTTCTAGAATCCCATGTTTAAATGATTTCCATGCTGCAATGTTCATTCATTTAGCATTTAAACATCTAGATAAATGAACGTCTGGTTAAATTAGATGTAGCGGGGATAAAAGCAGGCATGTCCCGTGTGTTCTGAAAACCATCCATAGTAAAAGTACATCTGCATGCGTGTGTGCATGTGTATGTTTATATTGCCCCAGTCTCAGGGAAAAAATAATCACAATTTTGTTTCATTTATACTTAGAGCTTAAAAACATATTTAACTAAAAGGACAATTCCTTACCTACGTAAATCAAGTGTGAGGTAGGAAATGAGACTTAGGTGTAAATGTGTTACTTGCGACTCTTCCTACCTTCATATTTGCAAACCATGTGACTTATTGATTATCTGGACGCCGACCCCCACAAAGGCACTGACTCCCACTTGCAGGTAAAGCCAAGAGGCGCTCTGGTTGTTAATTTCAGTTTTGGCGCATGGTTTGTCTTTGGGTCCAAGCGGTTTCTATGGGCCCATAAGCTTCCGAAGGCCGGGCACTGCATCTGTTTAACATAATTGTTAGAGGTTCAAGTGCTCAATAAAGATTTTTAAGCCGGTGGTTTGCTTTTGAAAACTGCCGATTCTCGCAGAAGCTACTTGTGAGGTTGCATCATACAATGAACTATATTAGGTCAAGTGGTTGGAGACTTCATGCTACTATGGACTCGATGAGGGGACACGTCATCTAGAAGCAGTTTAGTCAACGCATGTGTACAAACAGTAGTTATCTGCACCCGACAGAGACAGAAATCTAATTTAAATTAGGGAGAGTTTTGAGGAGAGAGTGAGACCTTACAGTTTTTGGCATTTGTTTGGAAAGCGGGTGTAAGAAAAGGAAGTCTAAACGAAGTTTTGGGTGGCGATACAGGGTAACTTTGCTCTTCACTTCCCCTCCTACGTCTCCCCAGGGTGTCGGGGAAACGGAGCCGACCAAGCACGCTCCGGGAACCCGCCTCGTGCCAGATGGAACCCACACCAGTTGCTCTTATTCCCACAGAAACCGTCACTTTTCTCCTTGACAAGATGGGCTGTGACTCGGTTCATTCAAGTCCGTGTCTCGGGCTCTTTTTGGCGCATTTTACTGCGCATTGGCCATTTTCTCAATGATGCCTGTGGGCAGCCCAGGAACTAGAGATTCTTTTCGATGCTCCCTGCCCCTGCCTTACTGTTTCAAGTGGCGTCAGGGTGAGGACTTGTGTGCCCTCCTCGGCGCCAGAATCCGCAGGGCTCCTCGCACCGGCACACAGTGGGGGCACAGCTAGCACGGGCTGAATGAATGCGTGTCAGTCTTTGAGAAAAATGGGTTTTTAGATGACAATCTTGAAGGATTAATGCACTTCAGTAACTCTCAAAAGGTTTAGAAGAACTTTGGTTTTTTCCAACTTTTACTGACTACCAACCAAGCTCTCCAGAAGCCAGAAAATGGAGACTGGAAGATTTAGATTCAAGCAAACATCTGCACTTCTGTAACCGGAAAGGTGTTCAAAAGGCAAACGATACAAAACCATTTGTAACTCGAATAACAGAAAGGTGTTGGAGGAGGCCTTCCGAGGAGAAAAACAGCAGAAAACAGGACGCCAGGTGGGAGATGGCCTCTCACGGAATAAACACCAACGGCAGATCAACAGGTGTCCCCAGAGTGCCACCATTCTCACCCACCCGACTGTGAGCAGTTACGGGGCTGGAGTCCCAGGGACAGCACGGTGGACGTCCCAACGCCAGAGCCTCCATGGGTGACAAGATGTCCCAACGCCTGAGCCTCCACGAGTGAGAGGACTGTGCTCCTACTGAGCCAGGAGGAAGCATCTGGAGTCACAACTCCCCAGGCCCCGCCCACCAAGGGCGTTTTGGTGTGGGGGAAGGGAGCTAGGCGCTGGGGATACTCAGCTTATCTGGAACCCCTCCCCCCCAGCACTGGTCAGCCTCTCAGGCCATGACCTCCCAAGTGCTGTGCTCCAATAACAGAATACAAAACGTGGTCCTGCTTCGTGGAGGCCACTGGCCATGGTGGTGGCAGCTGCAGCCGTAAAGGAAGCGTCTGTGTTTGTTTGTAGAGAGGGAGAGCAGCTGGGGCCGGAAGTCAGCGCCGGCACAGGGAAAGGGAAGAAAGAACCGCTTTGCTTAGGGCAGTAGCCTGCAGCCTGCAGCCTAAGTTGACTGGATGGTCCCATCAGGGAGACCCTTCTGCACCCGAAAAAGCCACGTCCTCCTGTTATTAACTTGAGCAGTGGTGCCATTTAGAAGGAGATGAACTGGGGCCGGCAAAAAGGGGACAATGAAGATCTTGTCCTCCCGTCCCCGCCCACGGTTTCAGACACTGTCAAGGCCGGAAGCGGAAGAACGCGGGCTTCAGCCTTAGAGGACACGGCGGAGACAAGACCTTCGATGGCGGCTCACAGCCCCGCTCTCACGACCGGCGACTCTTCCACCAGGTTTTCAAGCTTTGGAAACACTGCTGATTCCAGAAAGGTCCACTGTCCCTAACTGAACATCTGGGAGATTGTCATTAGAGTATCTAACAAGTGAATGCCTTAAAAATAATGAAGCAGACTAGACAGTACTGCAGTCAGCCTAGTTCCTGGTAACTTATAACATGAACGAGCCCATCTTGAAAGAGCCACTGGCTTATTAACTTAGGTAATGCGCAGATCGGGCAAGGCCGGAGAAAGAAGGTACATGCCAGGTTTTAAGTGAGAAAACCTCGGCCAGGCTCCCCAAGATGTATTTTATCGGAATTAACAGCAGGCTCCCCAGATCCCATTCTGTCTTCGGTTACCTTCCGCAGGAATGAAGGGTGGGGGTCTGTCTTGCCCTCTGTGGAAGGGCACCCCCTAAGACACCCCACTACATAGCCTAACGTCTACCGACTTTCAACGACCAGCAGTCCCTGCAAAATCACTCTGAAATCTGGTTTTGTTCTGTGCGAAATCTGTTTTGTTTTGTGTGGTTCTGACCACAGAACGCATTCCTTTTCCTGCTGAGCCAGAACATACATCATTGAAAATAACATTTATCTCTGTGTTTAGATCTTTCTCTCAAAATCCGGGTGGCAGAATACATCACAGAATGTTTGCCGCTGTTACTATCCAGAGTAGCCGGCTTCCAGACAGTTACGTCTCAATGCTGAATACTTCCCTGTGACCACTGAGACTTATTTTGTCCAATGATGTGTATTAGTATCTCTGACATGTAATTTTCTTAGCAGATCCTAACTCTGAAAGATGTTAACATCTGTATTATTTAAAGCTGTACAACAGGCCGGCATCACAGAACTCTGACATTTTGACGGGGAAATCACTCGGAGGAAAAGGAAGACATTTCTGCTTCGTAAGCACCATGAAGCTCTTCTGGAAGGATACCACCCCTTCCTCAGCACCCTCTCCCCTCTCCCCTCTCCCCTCTCCCATTCTCCCCTAGCCAGTCACGATGAAGCTGTCCGTTTCCCAGCACAGGAAGCCACTTTTTATGTCCCAGATTCCAGAAGAGTGTGATTAACCTTGAGCTGGTGCGACGGGAGCCTGGCCCGCAGAAAGGTCCAGCGCCCGAGTCACGGCCACGTTAAGAAGCTGCCGGAATAAGGAACGCAGTCCCATCGTAATTCACAGCCCTGCGTTTCTTGCTCCGCTTCCTAAGGGGGTTGTGCAACACATGAAGCCACTAACTGTGACTCAGTTTTTATTCTGAGCTACAAAACAGAACTTCAGCCACAAAGGAGGAAGGTTATGGAATGCGACCCCGAGGCCCGACGGGTTTCCAGACCAGGAGGTGGACTTGGGATCCGCTGCTGCCTTCCGTTAACTGCTTTTCGGGGAGCTGTATTTTTTATGGCAGTTGGAAACCTCTTTGCACACTGTTGGGCGTTTTATGGCCCTGCTGCTGAAAATCTCACAAACCCCCACCCCTCCATGGAAGTGGGGCCGCGGGGGCCGCGGGCGTGCTGGTGCTGTGTCCGCGTGTGCAAAAGGAAGTGGACGTGGAAACAGGCCGGCAGGAGAGAGCGGTCCATCAGGATTACTGACTCTGGTGGCCGTGATGGAAGGCACGTCACTGCACCTGTCCGCATTTTCACAGACGAGGCTAGGACAACCCTGAGTGGTGAGAAAGCAAAGTACGCAACTCAAGTGGTCCCTACGTGCTGAGTCGGCGAACATGAAAAGAAACACCTGTACCCGGACTCCCTTCATGTTACATGGGGACAGTGCACCGGGCTCGGAGCGTGGACTTCCTGTTGCTGCTGCGGACCGGCCCCGAGGTGGGGGCCAGACAGCGTGCGGGGACAGCGGGCGCGCGCCATCTCCTAGCGTTCACCGCAAGCGCTGCCCCGGTGACCCGTGGAAGAGCCGTCTGGGGCACCTTCGGACTGAGAAGCAGGGAATCCCAGCTCAGCGCAGACTTGAGAGTTGGCAAAGTATGGCATGTGCCGAAAGGGCTGGCTTTGGGGCCACACGGCCTTCCAGCCACACGTGCGGTCGGCACCTTCCCTTATCCTGGGAACGTGTTCGATTCCATTGCAAGCAGATGGCAGAGATTGCCACTGGAAGGGGTCCCGGAAGTCCTCTAGTCCAATCCTCGCATTTTGTAGGTGAGGATGTAAAACTCTACTTGAGCACGGAAAAATCCGAAGCTGAAGATATGCACCTCTTATATGTCATTTCCTAAGGCTGATCTGTGTTCATAGTTTTGTTAGACGGGTCAGAGGGGGTAGCGGCGGCCGGCACGGGGCCGCGGGGAGAAAGCAGAGCCAGGAAGAGGAGGGAGCGCCCGCCCAGCCTGGCCCACGGGCCTCCGGGCCTCAACGTCATGGTCACTCTCGTCCTTCACACGGGGACCCTCAGCACGGTCCTCCATCGTCTTCCCGAGAGGTTTCACCATCGTTAGGCGAGGTAGAGAGCTCGGCCCTGTACTGTGCGCACAAGCAGAGCGTGTTTACGTGCGACTCCCCAACAGGGGGGTTTTGTACGGAGCTGTTGAAAGCATTGGCATGTGACGTCCACGGTAACATTCTAGGAAATAATAGCGACGGCATGGATATCTGAAGAAAAAGAAAATTATGAAGACAATCACCTCAGCTCCTGTCGGCCCTCAGTTAGACACATCTTCCCCTTAGTCGCGCCGGGTTTTCCTGATGAGAACTGGAAATCTCTATTGTCACTGTGAATCCGACACTGCTCACACGTCAGCCCAGACCCTCTCTGCCTTTCCCGCTGCCCTCGGGGGGCATCAGCTCCCTGTGGGGTCTGGGGGACTTCACGGAGGCACGGCCAGCATCTCCTTTCGTGTCCCTTCTCTGAGCCTCCAGCCTCTGCTGTGGGTTGTCCTTGTTGAAGCCACAGGTGCCACGGGACTGCCTGGCACTCACGCTGGCACAGCCATCCTCTCCTCCTTCTCCCGGAGGGATGACGGACATGGTGTGTGCGGCTTCGGGGGGCCGGTCCATGGAGGACAAGCGCACACGGGTGCCACCTCCTTCCTCCGGGCCCTGCTCCCGGGGCGGCATCCGTTGGTGGCGCAGAGTGACAGGGGTGTTGACCTCCTGCTCTGCACAGTCGCAGGCGAATCCTCCTCGGGCCCCTCTCCCCGCTCGGCATCTCGCCGTGCCCACGGATTACGAGACCAGTGCGGTGCTGCCTCATCAGATACACAGGTGAGAAAACCTCTATTAAGATGTAATTAAATTTCTAAGCAAAGCCATCAGTGCAACTTCTGTGAGGATGATAATAATCATCAGTAGTTTATTATGAGGCCAGAATCATGCATAAGTGGGTACAGTTTAATGACTACACGGCTGCAGATTCACAGAAGAACGAACCACCATTTCACAAATGAGAATTCTCCAGGGTCACTCTTCGAAGACACTTCCCAAAGCCGGAGCCAGCCAGCCCTGCTCCCATCCTGCGCTGGGCGGGAGTCAAGGGACCGCGAATCTTTGCTTTCCCACGGCAAACGGACAGAGCCCAGGACTCCGAGGTAGCCCACTAGGCTGGGCGCCCAGGTGCCTTTCTGTCACTGGGTGTGGCTACGGCGGTGGCAGGAGAGCCACTCCGTGGGCAGAATGCGTCCAACGTGGCATGGAAGTGAACTCGGCCGGCAGGGCCAGTGACATGCAGCTTTGGACAAGTGCGCTCACGTGCCTACGGCAGCGCCTTCGTGGAGACGGCGCAGAGATGGCAGCGCCCGCCAGCGTTTCGGCCAGCACCCACTTCTAGAAGGTGACTCGCAACGGGGACAACCGAAATGCTCATAATGAGGAGACGGGAGGGGAAACTACCCCCACGTCACACAAATGGCTGCCTATGACGGAGCTATGACAGAGGTCACTTACAAGGGAATTAATTTAGTTCAACTTCCCATTGCATCTGGGAAATCTGCCTGCCTCTCCTAGGATTACTTCCACCAGCAAGGACGGGAAGAGAGGCTGGTACGGTAAGTCTGAAACAAGGACCTCACCAGCCTGCAAAGTGTGAAGGGGCCACTTTCTCCATGTCACTGCCGTTATTTTCCTAGACTGTGACTGTGAAAGTCAGCCGGGGTGCTGGGGTCAGAGCAGCATAAAACCCTGTTTCAGACCCATCTCTCAGAACTGCTGAGGCTCACGCACAAAGCGGTGTCTTTCCTAAGCCCCTAGGTTTGACCCGATAACGGCCCTGAACCCTGGTACTCCTGGAACTTGGTCCCAGAGCCACTGAGGCAGAGCCTGGACCAAGACGCCCACACCATGGCTGGGCTGACCCTGAGGGCAGAGTCTAGGCCTCCGATGGCCAAGCTACCCTGGGGCCACCAGCCGTTTGTCATCTCTGCCTATGGTCTACTGGCCCATCCACCAGCAAGTCAAGGGGCAACTGTGTGTCTAGTGGCAGGTAAGGGACAAGCAAAACTCAAAACAGGATAAAATCTTGGCTGGTAAGCAAGGTCAGCAGGCTTTAATGAGGCAGAGGAGACTTTTGCCAAGGTCAGATGGGACATCCACAGTGGTGGCCTCGTCACTGGGGGGGTTTATTTGGGAGCTTAACCGCTGGACCAGAGGCACCCGGGAGAGAAAAGACTTGCGTTAAAGAGGTGTTTCTCTTGCAGGCAACAGTCCTGCTCAGTGCCCCGGGAAACCCCTCCTGGAATTTTCTGCAGCTGAGAACGGCCACACCTTCTTCAAGCCTCATTAAAGGACAAATCATTAAAATGAACACGTGTGCATCAAAGTTCAGGTTTTTGAGGCTCAGCGGGGCGCTAGGCTGGCCCTGAAGATCTCCGTGGTTGCTGGGTCCTACAGCCCTCCTGGTTTCCATCTACTTGTGCTAAGGATTTCTTTAATGAGGAAGGGAAACAAGAGTCACCTTAAAACCTGCAGACCTTAAATCCTCTATTAACACCAGTTAAAGTCTAGAACTCTGTATGATGAAAGATTTAAAAAGTCCACTTAGAAACAGTGCCTTTACGATACTTTTATCTCTGAAAGGATGCTGCAATCCCGTTTCTTCTAACCAGGATTAGACAGTTTAGATGCTGCCCAAGCTCCTCTCATTGTATTTTGCGGAAAATGGCCAGGGTGTGAGGTGCGGGGGGGACGGGGAGCCTCCCACGCTGGCCCAGGTCGCACACACATCTCTACCACAGGCTCCCAAAGAAACCTCCTCTCGAGAAGCTGTTGCTGGCTCCCCGTCACAGCATTCAAGACTACTCTTTGACATTTTCTTTCAATTAATTTCATCACTTTCCTTGTAGATGCATGTAGGCATTCTGCTTGGAATGACATCGAATCTGTGGAACATTTTAGAGAGAATCGACTATATCCACAGTAATAACTCTTCCCTCTGGATCAGGGATGGCAAACACTGGCCTGTATCTGTTTTTGTGAAGTTTTCTTGGAACACAGTGAGGCCATTTACATCTTGTCTGTGGCGGCTCTTGTGGTACATGGTGGAGGTGACAGGTGCTGAGGGGATCCTCTGGTGGAAATATTTCTTCCTGGGCGCTTTACTGGAAAAGTTTGCGGACCTGTGTTCTACAGAATGGGGTATACTTCTCCATGGATGCAGGGTTTTTTCCTTACACTTTCCTCATAAGGTTAAGTGCTCCCTATAATATAATGCAAATTTTTGTTGAACTTATTCCTTGATACTTGATATTCTTTGATGCTGTGGTAAAAAATTATCTTCATAATTAAGTTTCTAGTAGTTTCTGGTTGGTGTACAGCACTGCAGCACACTTTTGTAAATGACTCTTCTATGTACATATCTTGTTAAACGCTCTTCTTCCTCGGAGTAACCTGCAGATCTTTAATGTGCACAATCCTGGTCTGTCTGCCAGGGACGGCAGCTTTATCTCCCCCTTTTCAGTCTTTCTGCTTCTACTTTTTTCTTGCCTTACACTGGTTAGAATTTCCAATGGAATGTTGAGCAGAAGAGTGCTGAACGCCTGCATCGGACTTTAAAGGGACGGTTCCGATGCTTGTCTATTTAGGACCAAATTTCCCTTGGTTACTCTCTATCAAGTTAAAGAAGTCCTCTCTCCCTAACTTACTGAAAGTTTTAAACATTAATGAATACTGACAACTGTCAATATATTTCCTTCATCTCCTCAGTTGATCCAATGGTTTTTCTCCTTAATCTGTTGAGAGGATTCATTGTACTAGGATTTTTCTAATGTTAAAAAATCCTTAACACGATCAAAATGTAATATCTTAAAAATTTTTTTTCTAACGTTTTTATTTATTTTTGAGAGGCTGAGAAACAGAGCACAAGCTGGGGAGGGGCAGAGAGAAAGTGAGACACAGAATCCGAAGCAGGTTCCAGGCTCTGAGCTGTCAGCACAGAGCCCGATGCAGGGCTCGAACCCATGAACCATGAGATCATGACCTGAGCCAAAGTCTGATGCCTAACCAACCGAACCACCCAGGTGCCCCAAAATGTAATACCTTTTAAATATATTGTTGTATTATATTTACTAATACTGTATTTAGGATTTTTGCATCTATACTTATGGGTGAAACCGGCATACGATTTTCCTTTTTGATAATATCTTTGTTTGGTTTTGGTATTAGGGATGTCGGTCACATAGAATGAGTTGTGGAGTGCTCTCTCTTTTTCTAGCATCTGGAAGAGTTTACATAAAATTGAGATAATCTGTTCTTTGAAAGTTTGGGGGAACTTACCTACAAAACATCTAGATCTATGTTTTCACTGTGGATAGATTTTTAATCACTGCTTTCATTTCTTTAAGAAATTTCCCCTTTTCATCAGTTTTTCATATGTTACATTTTCCTACATATTTGTCCAAATTGTGGGCCTTTATCTTTGCTATTATTCAATTTCTCTTTTATATCTCAAATTTATCTGTCATTCTATCCCTCTTTCTTTTTATAGTTTTCTTTATGTGTATCTCCGCCCTATTAATCTTGCCAGAGCTTTGTCTATTTTTGCTTCTTTCTTTTAGTTTTTTCCAAATAACCAACCACTTGCTGTATTGAGCTTTTTTCTACACATTGGAGATCAGAAAGCAGTCAAAACAAACTAGAATAATAAGCAAATCATGGACGAATTAGCAATATGATATGAAGTACCAAAAGTCCCAAAGTCCTTGTAATTATTGATACCCAAAGATGTAGAATGTCGTACTGTGACAAATCAAAAACAAACAAACAACAAAAACCCCCAAAGGTGCAAGGTGCTGTTTAAATCTGTAGCTGTAAACCTCTGATCCAGCTTTGAAAGCCTTTGACCCTTAGGGGTCCAAAGTCTGCGATGCTTCTCCACACTATTAAAGTTAGTCAGTGTTAGCCAAGGCTTTGAAATGGTTGCTAATGGTGAAGTGAAAGACTCAAGAGAATAAAAGCAATGGTCATCATTATGGGGATAAACATAAGAGTTGGTGATTGCGGCCTCGAATGTGATTTTCCATGGTGCACAGAGACAGCCAGGCTGCGGTAACGCTCTCCTGCGGGCTCGTGCCTGTGGGCCCCTCACGGTCGTGAGCCAGCCGGACCCTGACTACTGCAGGTCCCCGCGCCTGCTGGCGTCTCCACTGGCTGTGAATGAAGTCCCTCTACTCACCTTAAGGCTACTTTGCTACTTCCTCCGTGAAACCTCTCCTGATCTCACTAGAAAGTGACTTCTCTTGAGGACCTGGTATATCTAGCTCATCTCTTTTACTCCATAAGCTCTTGGGAAGGACAACAGTGTCTAGTCACCCCGTAGTCTCTAAGGCACAAACAGATGGCCTACAAGTCAACTCTTCACTGAATAGATACTTATTGATCTATGGACCAAAGTTTCGGTCCATCAGGTGGGGCCATAATACAGATATGTGATACGTTTTGTTGCTAGAACTTTCTTTAAAAAATATTGGGATCAGTTTTGTCCCAAAAATTCGTTAAGTTTCTGAGTTCATACAGGATTAGTAGTGCTGGTTGATTAAATGACTCAGTTTCCCCATAGTATCACACGCTCGTATCCAAACAGCTATGGGCCAAAAAAAGGGAAGTGTATGTTATGGACAAGATTTTCTATTAGTTTAAGAAAGTTTCTAATCTATTTGAGATTTCTATCCAAAACAATTGAAAGAGGATAAATAGTGTTTTGACCTTTGCAATATTTCAGCTACATGGGAAGTTCTATTTGTACATGGCATTGGCTGCAGACACGCTGTCCTATGGCCAAATAAACTTTAGAGAATAAACCAACAAACCAGGCTCCAAAAAATTTTGGTTCTTGGTAGGTAGCAGGTCAGTAGAGATGTCCCCTTAACAATACCCTAGTTTTTCATCGGGTGAATGTATCCTATTGTGTAGGCTGCTTGTGTGGTGAGACACACGGAGAATGCCCCGATATGGGAAG
>PISW01004261.1:22760-170988 GCA_004023785.1 Mungos mungo
GGGGGGGGGGGGGGGGGGGGGGGGGGGGGGAGGCTCTCTTAGCAATATCCTAGGTTAAAAAAAAAAAGCCCACGACAATGGGAAAAAGGAGTTCCGAGTTGCAGGAAAAGGACCTGCGGACTTTGTCAGAGCGAGGGGCGAGCTGGGGGCCGCTCTGCGCGGGGACGCGGGCACGCGGGCAGGCGGGGCCGTACCTGCTTCTCAGCCTGCTTCAGGAGCTTCTGGAACCGCTCGTCGTCCAGCACGCCCGGGGGAAGGTCGGTCTCCCCCTGCGCCTTCAGCTCCTCCAGCTTCTGCCGCAGGCCCCGCAGCGCCTGCAGCTCGTCGTTGAGGCGGCTCTGCCGGGTGCGCGACGCCTGCAGGTCCAGCTCCAGGTCCAGCGACGTGCGCGCCGGCCGGCCCTGCGCCGCCCGTCTCAGCACTGGCTGGCACGCCGTCTGCAGGGGCAGGAAGCCGAGGGCAGGACCCCGTCACGGGGGCAGTCAGCACTGCTCGCTCTCCGCCCCCCTGCATACTTCCGTGCTCCCGCAAGGGAGGCGCCAGCGGCCGAGGGAAGGCGAGTGGCAGGGATGTGCCCCGCCGGGCGGCAGCCTTCAAGGCCAGGGTGACGTGTGCACATTTCTGTCCCCCCAGAGATTCAGGGGTGCAGGCCCCGTCAGCCTGGGTCCCCAGTGAGGACAGAATGAGCAGAGCGTTTAGCCAACCCGCAGTGAACAAGCCGCTCGGTGGGAAATAAACCTTTATTGGTTTAAACCACAGAGATTTTGTAAAGCTGTTGCCGTAGCACAGCCTCGCTCGGCCTGACCGACTTATGTCACAAAGCTGCCCTCCGTGCCAAACAAACCGACAGACTCGTGCTCCCTCCATGCGTGGGACACACAGCCACACCCCCACTGCTCACTCCCTTGGCCGTCCTGTCCGGAAGCACCCGGAACCCAGCCGATCGGCCCCTGCTCTCATCACTATGCTCAGACCCCAACTCCTTCCTCCATTTCCCATCGTCTAAGAGCCACTTTCACCAGGGAATCAGCGGTGCTCTTCCTGCGGCCAATCTTATCCATTTACCAAGAAATAATTATTGAATATGTATGAATAAATGTCTGCTGGGGGGTGGGGAGGGAGGACCCAGTCCTTAACCTTGAGGGCGTCCAGCAGTGGGCGGTGGAGTGGCCCCTTCTCTGCCCCAGGAAGCCAGGGAGGGGAGGTCACTCAGGGCTGGTCACGCTTGCTTGGAGGAAGGAAGTCAGAGAGGCCGGGGAGGTTGCGTAAGCTGAGGGGAACAAGGAGGGCATTTTTTGCCCAGACCATTGGCAGCGGGAATGGAAAATGAGAGTGAAAACTGGTACCATTTGATGCGAGAGAGGAGGGACTCAAATTTGAGAGGTACTCAGGCCTGGAGATCTGGACGACAGTGGTGCTCGTGACAGATGGAAGAGGCGGGGAGGCCTGCGGTGGCTCTTCCCGAATCAGGGCCCTCGCCCAGGGCTGGAGAGCTCGTACCCTCTCCTCCTCGTCCAACACATACTGCTGTGACATTCTCGAACATTCCGTAATATTCTTATTAGGGTCCCTGTATTCAACCTCTGCTCTAACAAACTTCTGACACAGCAGAATCACCTCGACACACACTCACTTTGACTGTATTACTTCTTTCTCAATAGAAATTTTAGAAATACAAAAGGATTTCAGTATAAGAAATCCTTCCTGGCGGTTATGCATACACATGTGCTGGCCGATGTTTAACAAGTGGCTCTGGGTGGGGCCACCGGTGGAGGAAAAAGCACGGGTTTGGGGTGCCCGGGTGGCTCTGTCAAGTGAGCATCCAACTCTGGATTTTGGCTCAGGTCACGATCCCAGGTTTGTGGGATCAAGCCCCACATCGGGCTCTAGGCTGGCAGCACGGAGCCTGCTTGGGTTCCTCTGTCTCCTTCTCTCTCTGCCCTTGTCATGCTTGTGCACGTGCACACTCTCTCTCTCCCTCTCTCTCTCAAAAACAAAAAACAAAAAACAAAAAACAAACAAGCAAAGAAAAACAAAACCAAGGAAAAAGCAAGGGTTTGTAAGAGTTTGCTGATTTCTGCGGTGTAAATACTCCTGCCGACACTGTTCTCCTGCTGTTGACACGAAGTCACTGCGCTGGGCAGACTGCACAGTGCCCACCCTCCCCGCCTCCCCCTGAGCTACCGGCTTCTTTTGAACTTTTATCCAGGGCTCAAGGCCGCAGACCTCCCCCATCGTTTTAGCTTCCCCCAACCAGGCGAGCGCAGTCCCTCTCTTACCCAGGCTCCTTTCCCGGCCCGGGTGCCCCTGGGTGCCTCCCGCAGACCGGGAAGTCCGGCGGCGGCGCCTGCCTCGCTCGGCACACATGGTGCTCCGTCCTCACTTAAACACGGCATCGGAGCTCAAATACTGCGGCTTCATAAATTATTACTAATCAAACTATGAGCAGGCAGATAACCCCCCGTCGGTATGTCAGCTCTCAGTAAGCAGGGATTGCTGAACTGCCTGAACGGTCCCGCCTTTTAATGTACTGACACATCCTCTCTGACCCATCCTTCCAGGCTGGACCGGAGCCCGACGGCTTCCGGGTCGGCCGGCGCTTTCCCACCCACGCTCGGCCTAACCTTCCCAGAACACCCGTTTTTAGTTACCGAAACCGGGCACTCCGGAACCAGAACGTCGGCCCTTCTGAAAAGGTACCGGGTGTTACATGTGCCCCACCATCGCTCCAGAGCCAGGGGGGTGTGGGGGCCTCACAGCCGTCAGCCCACTCGGCGACGCCCTGTCCAGCGACACTGCAGAGTGAGCGTCCTGGCTTCAGTATCACAGGATCCAAACCCGCCGACTGCCCTCCAGCCAACACGACACCCGAGTCCCCGGGAAGCACGGCGGCCTCGCTCGGTAGCCCGAGTGCGCAGCGATCACGCTCAGGAGTTCTGGGGCTGGTGCCCCACGATCGGGGCTCTGGGTTGGCTGGGACACTGAGAGGTTGTGGAAGGAATACGTACCCTTTTGACCCTCAAACTGCGCCGTTCGGTGGCGTTTCTCACAAACAGGGACTTTTTAGCCAGGGTTGAGCTGTCACTGTCACTTCGATTCAGCTGGCGACAAAGGACAAAACAAATAAAAGAAAATCACTGCATAACAGCGTGCTGGTGGTTTAGAATCGGGAA
Organism: Mungos mungo; assembly: GCA_004023785.1. Lineage (NCBI taxonomy): Eukaryota > Metazoa > Chordata > Mammalia > Carnivora > Herpestidae > Mungos > Mungos mungo. The sequence continues at coordinate 25,934 of PISW01004261.1, forward strand.
GCTTATCAGATAAAGCAGGTGGTGATTACAGGAGTTTGTTTCTTTAAGAAAATCCTCCCTAAACAAGTTATTCTCTGTTCTATACTTTCCTTAAACAACTAAGTTTTCTTACATATAATTTCAACAGCTGCCTTTTGGAGGCAGTTATGCATGAAGACAATTATACATGCTTTGAAATAAAAGTACCCCTTGTATTTGTAGCTAATTTGTAATATTCATTTTTAAAAAGTAGGGTCTATATTATTATATATAGAGCTCAAGGTCAGATTTCAGTCACAGTTTAGAACAGCCTAGAATGTTCCTGACCTGGACAGCCTGTGCTCACGCCCTCACCTGCTTCGGGTCTCTGCTGAAACAGCACCTTCTCAATGAAGCCTGCTTGAACCCTACTTTTAAACCCTGCTCTTCACCATTTCCAACCCTCTTAACTCGCCCCACTGTTTTTCAGAGAGTCGGTCCCCTCCTAAGACACTTCACACTTTGTTCATCATGGTAAGTGGCTCAACACACAGGATGTGAGCTGCGCACGGGCGGGCTCTGGGCCTCTGCTCTTCACAGAGGAGTCCAGCCAAGCGTCTAGAAACGTGCTTACCAGCAGACGCTTAAGAAACATATTTGTTGAACTGAATGAGTAAATTTAGAATTTTGAGAGTATTTTCCAACCCATCTAGTAACAGGATATTAATCTGCACTGCTATCAATCATGACTTCTTCTGGAAGTAGAACTTGGCAAACCGAGGCAAGGCTCACCATATTCTTTACAGAGACGTGGGTGTGACTCAGTGTCTACAGGCATTATTAGAAGATGGTTTTTGTTCTAGAACCTAACTTTGGTTCTGCCGGATGAACTTGGTTCGAGGCCTGGATGACACGTTTAAGTCTCAAGTCATCTGAGGTTTCTAAATGCGTAATGACGTACAAATATGTCGGCAGCCGGGCCTTTAATTCACTTATTGGCCAAGTAATGAGACACGAGATTTAAGAGAAGGTAAGACACAAGCCAAGCTGAAAAGACCCACAAGAGTGTGATATTTCACGGCACTTCTACCCTCTCGGGTTTGCAGGCGGGCTCTGAGGCCCGCCGGTGGCCGTCCCTCGGGGCCGGCGGGCCACTTGTGCGCCCTTACCCTGCAGGTGTACTGGCTCCGCTGCCCCGGGGAGAAGGTCTGCGAGCGCACGATCACGCTGCTCCGCGCAGAGGGCCGCTGCCGGCCGCCCGGGCCGCTGCGCTCCTTGGGGCGCACCGCCGCGCTGGCGTCGCCGGCCTCGTCGGTGTTGGTCTCTTTATCAACCTAGAACGGAAGTCAGCACCCCGTCAGGCGCGCGGGGGTGTCCCCAGCACATCTGAGCTACACGAGGAGGTTCCCGGTTACACAGGCTGGAGCGGGCCTGTGAAGACCGTCGGGTCACTTCGACGTGAAGCACGGTTTATTCAGATTCGTGGCTGTTTTGTTTCTTCAGAATAACGACACAGGTAACTACATACAAGAAAATGAAAATGGGGGCACCTGGGTGGCTCAGTTAGTTAAGCGGCCAACTTCAGCTCAGGTCATGATCTCACAGTTCGTGGGTTTGAGCCCTGCGTCGGGCTCTGTGCTGCCAGCTCAGAGCCTGGAGCCTGCTTCGGATTCTGTGTCTCCCTCTTTCTCTGCCCCTCCCCTGCTCACACCCTGTGTCTCTCTCTCTCTCAAAAATAAATGTTAAAAAAATTAAAAAGAAGAAGGAAAATGTACCACAAAGTTGTAGGCTTACACAGAATATGCAATTACACATATATGGCAGCAACAATTGCTGTGAAGCTGAGTTTGGGTTGTTACTGTACGTCTGGAACTGTGATAAAGAGTCAGATTAAGTAAGCCCGGAAGTCTCTCAGAGCACTAACTCTACAGGCACCGGCAGAAGTTCACTGTCGATGGCAAGTTCATAAAAGGACTCGAGACCTGCCTCGCGCCGGTCTGCTCCTTTACCGAAGGAAGTCATGGGTCAGGGTACAATATTACTTTCCTTAGGAATAAAGGACTGGCATTTTCTAGAGTCCATCATCAACATCCCAAGCATCCTCCAAGCCCGCAGATGATTTCCTCCCTCTGGGGACGCGCCCTCCACCGACATGGGTCTCCCTTCCCTGGCGAGGTGACTGCTGAGTGACTTGGCTGGCACCACGCCTCCACCGAGCCAGCTGCCACGTTGCAGAGCAGGTTCCGGCCAGCGCACCACGTCACCGACATGCACTTAACTGTTTATTTCGTGGAAGTAAACGCACCACATTTACCAAGGTAACACAATGAGGTACTCATCCTGGCGTAAGCCAGAAAATTCTGGAAACTCTTTCAATAAATACTCCCCGAACATTTACAGAGGTTACACAGCACTGTTCACCTTCTTACATAAAATTTAAGTCAAGAATGAATGCGGGGCCATGTAAACATTTTAAAGCCTCCTTCGACACACGCCTGGCGTGAGCAGCTCTGGCACAGACCCTGGGACGGAGTCACACCCGAGGAGACACGCCTGGCCTGCGTGCTGCCGCTGGAGCTCAGTCCAGGGGAGGCGTGGCTGAAAGTACCCACCAGGGTGCACGGCCTGCCGGGCAGCCGGTGCCCGCACTCTTCGGCACCGCTGTCCTCTCTCTGGCCTGCGTCCCCCTCCACGTCGAGCCCGCTGGGGCACGGGCATGGGGCTCCTGCCCGACGATCCCCCTCGGGCAACTTCACGTCGGCCTCTTCTTCAGACGCGATTTCATCAGAGGCCTCTCGCAGCATGGTCAGCCTGCGGGGAGACGGGGCAGGGCCTCAGGTGCGGCTGGTGCGCTGGTGCGCGGGGCCCCCCGGGCGGACGCCGATCCCGGCAAGGAGTGCCACTCACGTCACGATTCAAGCCGGTCCCCGGGGTCAAACTGCTATGTGCAAATTAAAATCAGCATCTGACCCTCCAGCAAGATGCGGCAACACCACCATGATTTGGTACTGAAAAGTTAAATTAATGGAATCTGACCTAATTCCTAGATATTAAAATAGAAATATTCTGAAAATCACATATAACCCCACACACATTTAACACCGCCATTTAAAAGCACTGACAGGTGCAGCCGCTCTGGAAAACTGTGGTGGTTCCTCAAAAAACTATCCATAGAACTCCCCTATGACCCAGCAATAGCCCTGCTAGGGATTTACCCAAGGGATACAGAAATGCTGATGCATAGGAGCACATGTACCCCAATGTTCATAGCAGCACTTTCTACAATAGCCAAATCCTGGAAAGAGCCTAAATGTCCATCACCTGATGAGTGGATCAAGAAGATGTGGTATATATATACAATGGAGTACTACATGGCAATGAGAAAGAATGAAATCTGGCCATTTGTAGGAAAGTGGATGGACCTCGAGGGTGTCATGCTAAGCGAACTAAGTCAGGCAGAGAAGGAAAGATACCATAAGTTTGCACTCATAGGTCTAACAGGAGAACAGGAGAAACCTAATGGAGGACCCGGGGGAGGGAAGAGGGAAAGAGAGTTGGGGAGAGAGAGGGACGCAAAACTTGAGAGACTACTGAATGCTGAAAACGAACTGAGGGTTGAAGGGAGAGGGGGAGAGGGGAAAAGAGGTGGTGGTGACGGAGGAGGGCACTTGTGGGGAAGAGCACTGGGTGTTGTATGGAAACCAATTTGACAATAAACTATTTTACAAAAAATTAAAAAATAAAAAATAAGAGTACTGACACCCACTATCAAATAACCTGATATCTGTTGTTTACTTGTTTTAAACTTAATCTGGCAACAGAATGGAGTGACTCTGCTAAAAGTGAACAAAGACATAAGCGCTGAAAATATCCATCGTCGGGGCACCGACGGTGCATCATGCAACTCCTTATCTCGGGGTTACAAGTTCAAGCCCCACCTTGGGTGTAGAGATTACTTAAAAATAAAATCTTTATAAAAAACAACTGTGCTCATAGTCTAGCAGGGGTAAAACGCTGAGTGAAGGGAGTTTTACCCCTGAAATAAGAAGAATCCTAAGGCCATATGATCTTGTCTCTAACAGGCTCCAGAATGCACATACGGGTGTATGTTCTGTATAAACCGCATCGGCAGGAAAGCAAGGGCACCAGCACACCTTAAGAGTATCTGATGCCCCGCTGAGTTTCATGTCCTTAGAACAGTAACATTTTCGCCGCTGATAACTGAAAGGTGGGCTGTAACTGTGATTGGTGGCACTCTGACGGATGGGCACCTGCCACTTACTAACCAGCTAGTCATGAGATGGGCACAGGGAAGCTAGCGGTGGCTTCTGCGAGCTATGAATTCCTTTATGCTACATACTGAGTGTATTCTTGGAAATGTACACGCAACAAATTGTGTTTTACATACACAAAGGTTTAGTGTTTAAAAACATCATGATGGACTTTATAATCACTCTCGAATTTACTTTTTTTTTGCAGTGTGCTGATTCGTAATCACCGGAAAGGGTTTCTGATAAGAACCAAGTATATCTGTGCCTTTCTGCGTCAATGTAGTAAGGTGTTCCTTCCAAATGTCCAAGATTTTGTTATTTATGACACCTCTTGTTGGTCTTAGTTTGCTACAAGTTTTATGCAGACGTGCACAAATGCATGCTCTATACGTACGTGCATCTGTGTTAACCGTATGAGCAACTATACATACATTAAAATTAATCCAAATAATTTTATATTTACACTTTAAAAACTGATGCATTCACTAAAATTTGTTTTTAGAGAAAACAGTGCAAACCAGGAAAGGCAGTTCTTCATACATAGGTGATTCTAGACCAAAGGTATAAGAACTTAATTTTTTTCAAAGGCAGGGGTATGGATACTTAGGGGAAAACAGAAAAAGAAGGTGGAGGTGGTAACAAATAGGAAATGAGAACTCAGAAACTGGTTTCCAGATACGTGCTTTGACTTACCCGAACCTAAAGGGTACAAGGTACTTCTGATAATTTATAAAAAAGAAATTTAAGTTTTTAAATTGATTTATGAATTGATAAGAAAATACTACAACTTTCAAAACAGGTAGATGATGATGAGGAGGAGGGGGAGGATTTTAGAGAGAGAGAGAACAGGAGAGGGGCAGAGGAGAGGGAGAAAATCCCAAGCAGGCTCCATGCTCAGCGCAGAGCCCGATGCAGGGCTGGATCCAAGGACTTTGGGATCATGACCTGAGCCAAGATCAAGAGTCAGAGGCTCAACTGACTATGCCACCCAGGTGCCCCTCAAAACAGGTAATTGGGACTGAGAATTGTAAAAAGCCCAGGAGAGAGTGTCAGAACTTCCGGAGGCAGGAAGACAAAGAAAGTCCTTCCCGTGTTAACTCTGGCTCGGCTCAGAATTTCACTGTTACCTTCTTCAACTCTCCAATGACCAAAGAGGGTCTTTCCTTTAGTGGCAGCACCCTGACACGACACCGCTTTCCGTAATTCCAGGGCAAGATCTGAACCTGTAAGGGTTTCCCTGTGAACCACACACTCTCTTTGCATTCCCGAATAGCGAGAGAAACCAGTGTCTTTACCAGTCTCCATCTGGGCCCCTTTGCTCTTCTTCCTGTCCTGGTTCCTCCTCCTCCTCCTCCTCCTCCTCCTCCTCTTCCTGGGCTAATTCTTGTTCCACCGCCAACAGCTCGGCTGACGTCCTGGCCAGGAGGGCTGACACAGCATCCTGGAGAACAGAAGGCATCCGGAAGGCAATTAACATCACACGTTGAGAACGGATTTAAAAACTCATCAGATAGGATTTAAGCCGGTTGTGAACAAGAAGGTGGCACTAGACACATCGCTCCCACTGAGAACAAACAGGGAAATGAAAGGCAGCAAACAAACCTCCGGTGGCTTTAAAGTCACGAAGAACAACACAGGCCACTGGGACCGGAGGTCAAGATCCCAGGGAGAAGAGAAACGCAGGGAGGTGAAGCGACATCACTGCCACTCTCTCCCCCTGGGGACGTGTGTCAGCTCTAGCGGTTGAGGCACACAGGCTGTGGCTGCCCAGCACAGGGGCACTACCGACAGACAGGACATGAAGAGGAGAACCGAGTGGGAGGCCCCCAAGGCAGTCCGCACGCCAGGGGCCAGAGAAACGGACGACAAGGGGAGTCCGGGCTGTGTACCATGTTCTTGTGGCGGTGCCTCCCGTTCCTCGACTGCACATTTGACAGCAAGAGGCGGGAAACTAAACAAAACCCGGCTGCAGGGAGGCGAAAACAGTAGGCAGATATTTCAGGGTCTTCAGGGTCCCAGGGAGAGAAAAATTGGAATTCAGGTCCTCCAAGTGACTCAGGGCGTCTGCCCATATTGTAATCTGCCTTCTGGAAAAATATTGAATCCTCTCTGGAGGAAAATATCAGCCAGAGCCTCCATAGTTCTTCATGCACAATACCCAGCATCCGTTGGAAACCAAGAACAACAACAGATAAGATAAAAGAGGCGACCTACAGGTGGTCCATGCACTGCTGTTATTTAGAGAAGGAATTTAAGTTTTTACAGCTAATGTGTTCCAAAAAACTGATAAAATGACAGAGACTCTCACTAGCATAAACACAAATCCACATGGGCACGTCAGAGTGGAACTGCTGAAAATGCAAGGAAGAGAGACAATCTTATGAGCAGTGACAAAAAAAAAAAAAAGATGCATTACTTTTTTAAGGATGAACTGTTCTCCAGCAGCTCAGCAGAATCAGTGGAGGCCGGATGACCACAAAATGGTATCTGTCATGTGTCCAGAGAATTAACTGCCCACCTAGAATTCTGAGTATGCAGAAAAAAAATTCCTTTTCAAGTGGAAATAAAGACACGGGTAGAGATGCACTAAAAGAAATCCTAAAGGGAGTTCTTCAAGCAGAAGGAAAATGACCCAAATGGACGTGCACTAATGCAGAAAGACATGAAATACACCAGGAGGGGTAAGGATGTGGGGAAATCTAAATGAACGCTGATGTCAACAGAACAATATTATCCTGTGGGACACACGTTAAAATACACAGAACTAAAACCCATGACCAATAATTTTGCAGAAGGAGGAAACAGAGTAAATGGTGTTAAAGTCTTTTAAAATTCTTGTACTATCTGGGAAAAAGTAGAAGCATTAATTTAAGGTAGCTTCTAAGAAGGCAAGAATGTATGCTGTAATCACTAGGGACACAGCAAAAAATAAGAGACTTTATTACTAGTGATCTAATAGAAGGAAAATGAAATTTTCCTTCCCTGAAAAAAACCAAAGAGTAAGACAGTATGTTCAAACCCATATAGATCACTAATAAGATTAAATATAAATGAACTAAGTATTTCAATTAAAAGGTAAGGATTTCAAGACTGGATAATAAACCAAAACCAACTATATACTGCTTACAAGCGAAACTCTTTAAATGTAAGAATTCAAAAAGATTGGAAGTAAATGAATGGAGAAAGATAAATCATGAAAACACTAACCAAAAAAGGGTATAGATAGCTTTATGGATACTAGACAAAACAGATTTAAAAACAAGGGGTATCATTACAGATAAAGAGGGATATTTTATAACAATGAAAGGGCCAGCTGAACCGAAAGATATTAACACAATGTTAAAATTACATTCATCCACAAACATAAACACAGACATCAGAAAGCAAAGACTAAAAACCAAAAGGAGAAACAGACGTCTATAATCCTAAGATGGAGGATTTTAATAAGTCTCTCAATAACTGGTAAAATAAGCAAATTGAAAAACCAGTAAATGTAGAAGATTTTGAATAAAAAAATGAGCAAACGTGGCCTGTAGAACACACAGAACTTTCACAAAAACTGACCACATACTAAGCCAGAAAGGAAATTCCAATATTCTGTACGATTGAATAGTGTGTACGCTGTTCTCTGAAAACAGGTACAGCTAGAAGAAATGAATAATAGGGGTGCCTGGGTGGCTCAGTCGGTTAAGCGTCCGGCTTCGGCTCAGGTCATGATCTCACGGTTCGTGGGTTCGAGCCCTGCATCAGGCTCTGTGCTGACAGCTAGCTCAGAGCCTGGAGCCTGTCTTCAGATTCTGTGTCTTCCTCTCTCTCTGACCCTCCCCTGCTCATGCTGTCTCTCTCTGTCTCTCAAAAATAAATTAAAGACACAAAAAAATAAAAAAAAAAAGAAATGAATAATAAAAAGATAATTAGAAAATCCCACTGTTCAGGAATTAAGCAAATATACTTCCAAAAAAAACTGCATCGATCAAAAAAGAAATTATAATGAAAATTAAAAACCATTTTAAATTCAATAATATTTCGATAACATATCCTCAAACTCGTGAAAAGCAGAAAAAGCTGTGCTCAAAACGAATTTTCAAGCCCTAAATGCATAAATTGGAAAAGAAGGTTGCTGCACAATGATCTATCTCAAGAAGTAAAAAAAAAAGTGCAGCAAATTAAACCTAACTAAAGTAGAAGCAAGGACATAATAAAGAAAAGAGCAGAATTAATAAAATACAAAACACATGTATAAATAGAGAAAAAAATCAACAAGGCCAACAATCAAAGATGGTTCTTTGAATAAAATAAAACATTTGACAAGTCCCTAGCAAGAGTGAGGGAGAAAAGAAGAAATGGTACAGCTTTACCAATGTGAGAAACAAAACAGAAACACAGCAAAGTCCTTGTATATATGAAGAATAAGAGGGTATCTTGAGTAACTTTGCTAAAGTTTTGAGAATTTAAAATAGACCAATCTTGTAGAAAATGCTACTTACTAAAATGAATGCAAATACAGAAAGCTGAAATAGTCCTGTATCCTTTTTTCAAAGTTTATTTATTTTGAGAGAGAGAAAGCATGAGTCAGGGAGTGGCAGGGAGAGAGAGAGAGAGAGAGAGAGAGAGAGAGAGAGAAGGAGGGAAGAAAGGAAGAGAGAGAATCCCAAACAGGCTCCAAATTGTCAGCACAGAAACCAACGCGGTGGCTCAAATTCACGAACTGTGAGATCATGACCTGAGCTGCAGCTGGAGACTTAACAGACTGAGCCTCCAGGCGCTCCTGGAATAGTCCTGGAGCTAATAAAGAAATGGAAGCTATAATAAAAAATGGTCCACCAGCCCTTTTCAACTGGGATTCTATGAGAATTAAGCCCCAGCGCCCTCCAGCATCCATTCTGTTAAAGCAAAACAAAACATAACATCTAGAATGGTGTGAGTTATGTACTATTCTTGGAAGAAATAAGAAAATAGTCACCAAAAACATGTTTTTGTACACGTTTACTTCTTGCAAAGCCTTGGTTGCGGAAGGCTGCTTCTCACAAAGAAAATTACAGGCTGGGCTGGTGAATTATCTTGGGAATTTTCCCAACTATTGAAGGAAGATATGCTACCCACCTTACAAAACCTTCCACAGGAAGTGAACAAGGAATACTTTCTAATTTATATTATGAAGCCTGGTAGATCTTGAGGTCAAAAAACAACATTGCAAAAAAAGAAAATTAAAGACTAATCTCTCCCATGAACATAAGTGAAAATCAACACAAACACAAAATCAAGAAATCAAATCCGGCAACATATATAAAAACACATAAAAAACACATCACAACGAAGTCTGTTTTATCCCAAGAATCCAAGGGTGGTTTAACATTCAAAAGTCAATCAATGTATAATCCAGCACACTAAAAGAATAAAAAAGACAAATTGTGAAATCAATTTAAGAGTTAAGTAAACAGTAAAAATGTTTGAGAAAATTCAATATCCATGCATTAATAAAAAGTCTTAGCAAACTAGAAAGAGCAAGAAACTTCTTTAATCTGATAGTGATTATCTACACATAACATCAGAAAAATCATTGTACATGACGAATTATTCAAAGTTATCACTTTGAAAAAAGTACAGTATTTTCTACAAAGGTAGACAACTAAGCCAGCAGAATAGAACAGAATTTCCAAGAACAGACTCCCAATGATACTGCAATGAAGTTGGGAAAGCAAGTCTTTTCAACAAATGATAGCGGGCCAATGGGCTACCACATGGATAAAAAGAAATCTTGATCCCTACCCTCATAGCTTACACAAATATTAACTTCAGATGAATTGAAGATCTAAATGTGAAAGGTAAACCAATGAAGCTTTCGTAAGACAAGACAGGAAGCCATCTTCCTGGTCCTGGGGCGGGCAAATAGTTCTCAAATAGCCAAGGAAAGCACTAAGCACACAGGGAAACCTGAGTACTCCCACTCACCAAGAGACGACATTAAGAAAATGAAAAGGCCACAGAATGAGAAAAGATATTTGCAATAGACAGATTTGGCAAAACACTCAAATCTGAAATTAAGAACTGCTAGCAACCTATTAAGAAAAAGAATCCAACAGAAAAACGGGCAAGGTCTTTGACAGACGTTTCACAAAGAGGGCATCCATTTGGCCATTAAATATTATAATCAGGATAACACAAAAAACACCAGAGAGTACTATCTATCTACCACCATGGCTAAAATGAAAGAAGATGAAGACATGTACGAGATGCTAACAGCAGCATTACTCCTAGGAGCCTCCAAATTAGAATCTCAAATGTCCATCGATAGCAGAATGGATACATTAACCGTGATAAAATTATACAATGAAATATCACACAACAGTGAGCACGAATGAACTACAATTACGCAAAGTAACACAGACGACTCTCACAAACATAATGCTGAGTATGAGATGCCAGACAGAACAGAACATATATTGAGTGATTCCATTATGTACAGTTCAAAGACAGAAGTCAGACTAGAGATCACCATGAGGGGAGAGTGGTGAGGACTAGGGTGGGGCACAGGGAGGACTCCGGGGTGCTGGGGACGCACTGTACCCTGATGTGGGTGGGAGCTACACAGGTGTGCTCGCTTTGTGAAAATTCATTGGAAAATTCACATAAGATCTGTCGTCCGTGTTATAAATCTCTCCATCATTCCCCTCCACAAAAGAAACGAGTTAAAGTAAGATTAGAATACGATAAAAAGTGTAATAAAAATGCATATATATGCACATAACAACACTGTGAACAAACGAGATCTAATAAACACCCACAGAAAACTCACCCAACAAGAGCAGAATACACATTCTTCTCAAGCGCACACGGAACATTCTCCAGGATCGGCAGCATATGCTAGGCCATAAAACCAACCTCAGCAGACTTAAAAGGACTGAAATCATACAAAATATATTCTTGGGCCACACTGTAATGGAATTAGAAGTCAATAACAGAAGGAAACAAGAAATAACAAAGCTGTGGAAATTAACACATTCCTAAATAATCAATGAATCAAAGAAGTCATGAGGAAAATTAGGAAATCCTGAAGAGCTGAATGAAAATTACAACATACTAAAGTCTGTAAGATGCTGCTGCAGTAGTGCTCAGCAAGAAATCTGCAGCTTGAAGAGCCTATGTTAAAACAGAAGAAAGATCTCAAATCTATAACCCAACCTTCCACCTGAAGAAAATGGAAAAAAGAGTGAAAAGACCACCTAAAGCAATCAGGAGGAAGGAAATAATAAAGACCAGGGTAGAAAGTCACAAAACGAATGGAGAACTATTAAAGAAGATCAGTGAAAACAAAAGTCACTTCTTTGAAAAGATTCAAAAAAGTAAAAACCTTTAGCTAGACTGACCAAGAAAAATGGAAAGTTCAAATTACTGAAATCAGAAGAGAAGGAGGGAACATCACGGTCAACTTTATGGACAGAAAATAAATTTTAAGGGTTACTAGAAACAACCATTTGCCAACAAGTTGGATAATATACTAGATAAAATGAGCACATTCCAGAAAGACACAAACCACTCAAAGTGATATTATAACAAATTTCTGAGCAGACTTATAACAAGAGATTGAATTACTAAACAAAAAACTTCCCACAAAGTCCAAATCCAGACGGCTTCACTGTCAATTTCTACCAAACATTTAGATAAGAATTCATACCAATTCTTCTCAAATGGTAGAGGAGGAGGGAACAGTTCCTAACTCATTCCCCGAGGCCAGAATTACCCCGATGTTGAAACTAGACCAAGTTATGAGAAGAAAACTACGAATATAGACGTAAAAAAAGTTAACAAAACACTAGAAATCTGAATCTAATATCATATAAAAGGATTACATACCATGACCGAGTGGGACTTATCCTAGGAATGAGAAGCTGATTTGACACCTGAAATCAATAAACGGAACAGAATAAAGGACAAAAACCATGTAATCTCAATAGATGCAGAAGAAAACACTGGTTAAATCCAACAGCCTTTATGAGAAAACACTCAACAAACTAGGAAAAGGATTTTCCTCAACTTAATAAAAGGCAACTCCAACAACTATGCAAAAACGAAATGTAGCGGTGCAAGACCGAAAGCTTCCCCGTAAGATCACACAACAAGGGTTTCCGTCCTCACCATTTCTTTCAATATTGTATTGCAGGTTCAGGCCAGGATGAAGAGGCAAGAAAAAGAAGTTAAAACCAATTGAAAAGAAAGAAGTAAAAACCAACTCTATTTGCAGAAGATATGATCTTATATACAGGAAATTCTAAGAAATCCATGAAAAAACCACTAGACCTCATAAACCAGTTCAGTAAGGCTGTAGGATGCAAGACAAATCTGAAAACGAAATGAAGAAAATATTTCTATTTACAATAGCATCAAAAAGAATAAGATTAATAAAAGAAGTGTAAACTTGGGCTGTGAAAACTAGAAAATATTTTTCAAAGAGGTTAATAAAGACCTACATAAATGGGAAGATATCCCATATCCATGGATAACAAGTTAAAACTGTTAAGATGCCAATACCCATCCCCCTTCCTATTGATGTACTGATTCAATGCAATCTATATAAAAATCCTAGTTGCCTTTTTTTTTCTGCAGAAATTGACAAACTGATACTAAAATTCATATGGAAGTGCAAGGAACCATGAATAAGACAAACCATCCTGCAAAAGAAAAACAAAGTTGGATGACACACATGTTCTGATTTCAAATAACTACAAAGCTAGTGTCATCACAGAAGCGTGGTGCTGGCATAAATACAGATATACAGATTAACAGGACAGAATTTAGAGTCCAGAAAGATAAACAATCACACAGTAAACTGGTTTTTAGCAATGGTGCCAAGATAACTCAGTGGGGAAAGACCAGTGTTTTCACTAAGTGGGCCTGGGGACAACCACATACTCACAGTACAAGAAAATGAACTTGGACCCACTCCTGACATCACACATAAAGAACAACCCAAATGGATTGGAGACTTAAAATAAGACTAACCTGTAAAATACTCATAAGAAAACACAGGCATAAATCTTTGTGCTGTTTGGTTAGGCAAAGCCTTCTTGGATATGACACCAACAGCACAAGCAATAAAAGAAAGAAACAGACAATCTGGACTTTTATCAAAATTAAAAATTTTGTACTTCCAAAAAAAAAAAAAACCACTAAGAAAGTGAAGGTGCGCCTGAGTTGCTCAGTTGGAAGACCATCCGACTTTGACTCAGGTCATGATCTCAAGGTTCATGAGTTCGAGCCCCATGTCAGGTGAGCTCGAGCCCCACATTGGACTCTATGAAGTCACCGTGGGATCCCCCCCCTTTCTCCCTCTCTCATTCTCTCTCTGCCCCTTGCTCCCTTGCACCCCCTCTCTCTCAAAAATTAATTAATGGATTTAAAAAAAGTGAAAAGAAACTCATAGAATGAGAGAAAATACTTAGAAGTCATTTATTGGATAAGGGATGTGTGTCAAAAGTATATGAGGAACTCTTATCACTCAATAATAAAATAATAATAAATTATAAAATAAAATGATACAGAATTTAAAACAAAGAGAAAGGATCTGAATAGGCGGGTCTCAAAAAAAATTTTTTTTAACTATACCAATGGCGCAGCATTATCTTGATTCCAAAACCAGACAAAGACCCCACTAAAAAGGGAGAATTACAGACCAATTTCCCTGATGAACATGGATGCAAAAATCCTCAACAAGATACTACTAAACCAGATCCAACAATACACTAAAAGGATTATTAACCATGATGAAATGAGATTTATCAATATCCACAAATCAAATAATGTGATACAGCACATTAATAAAACAATAAGAACCACATGATACTCTCAAAAGATGCAGAAAAAGCATCTGACAAAATACAGCATCCTTTCTTGATAAAAACCCACAAGAAAGTAGGAATAGAAGGAACATACTTCAAGATCATAAAGGCCATATATGAAAGACCCACAGCTAATATCCTCCTCAATGGGGAAAAACTGAAAGTTTTCCCTCCAAGATCAGAAACACAACAGGGATGTCCACTCTCACCGCGGGTATTCAACATAGTACTGGAAGTTCTGGCCCCAGCAATCAGACAACAAAAAAAGAAATAAAAGGCATCCAAACTGGCAAGGAAGAAGTCAAATTTCCACTCTTCATGGATGACATGATATTCTACGTGGAAAACCCAAAGGACTCCACCAAAGAACTGCTAGAACTGATCCATGAACTCAGCAAAGGTGCGGAATATAAAATCAACATACAGAAATTGGTTACATTTCTATATACCCATAAAGCAGCAGAAAGAGAAATAAACAAAGGAATTGATCCCATTTACAACTGCACTATACCCATAAAATACCAAGGAATAAATAAAGCTAACCAAAGAGGTAAAAGATTGACACTGAAAACTATGGAAATCTTATGAAAGAAATGGAAAGACATCCATGCTCATGAATTGGAAGAAGAAATAGTGTTAAAATGTTGACACTATCCAAACAATCTACATACTCAATGCAATTCCTATCAAAATAACACCAGCACTCTTTACAGAGCTAGCACAAATAATTCTAAACTTTGTATGGAACCAGAAAAGACCCTGAATAGCCAAAGTTCATGTTGAAAAAGGAAACCAGAACTGGAGGCATCACGATTCTGGACTTCAAGCTGTATTACAAAGCTACAGCCATCAAGACACTATGGTAATGGCACAAAAACAGGCACACAGATCAACGGAGCAGAGTAAAGAACCCAGAAACGGACCCACAAACGTATGGACAACTAATCGTCGACAAAGCAGGAAAGAACACCGATGGAAGAAAGACAGTCTCTCGAGCAAATGGTGTTGGGAAAATGGGGCAGGGCCATACAGAAGAACGAACCTGGACCACTTCCTTATATCGTACACAGAAATCAACTCAAAATGGATAAAAGACCTAAATGTAAGACAAGAAAGCCTCAAAATCCTAGGAGAAAGGAGAAAACAGGCAACAACCTTTGACCTTGGCTGCAGCAGCTTTACTTGAATGTCTCAGGAGGCAAGGGAAATAAAAGCTTCCTGCACAGCAAACAATCAACAAAATTAAAAGGTAACTGGCGGAGTGGGAGAAGATATTTGCAAACAACGTATCAGATAAAGGGTTAGTATCCTAAATCTATAAAGAACTTATCAAACTCAACACCCAAAAAACAAATAATCTAGTGAAGAAACAGGCAAAAGACATGAATAGACACTTTTCCAAAGACACCCAGATGGCTAACAGACACATGAAAAAATGCTCAACATCACTCACCGTCAGAGAAACAAGAATCAAAATCACAGTGAGATACCACCTCACACCTATCAGAATGGATACAATTAACAACTCAGGAAACAACAGATGTTGTCTAGGATGCGGTGGGGATGCAAACTGCTGCAGCTTCTCTGGAAAACAGGATGGAGGTTCTTCAAAAAATTAAAAGTAGAGCTACCCTACAACCCTACAACCCAGCAATCACACTGCTCAGTATTTATCCAAAGGATACAAAAATGCTGATTTGAAGAGGCATGTGCACCCCAATGACAATAGCCAAAGTATGGAAAGATCCAAATGTCCATCAACTGATGAGTGGGTAAAGGTGTGGTATGTGTGTACATACACACATACACGGAATACTACTCGGGGATCAAAAAGAATGAAATTGTGCCATTTGCAGTAATGAGGAGGGAACCAGAGTGCACTGCGCTAAGCGAAATAAGTCCGTCAGAGAAAGACAAGTATCATATGATTTCACTAATATGTGGAATTAAAGATACAAAACAGATGCACATAGGGGAAGGGAAGCAAAAATAAGATAAAAACAGAGAGGGAGGCAAACCCTAAAAGAGTCTTATATACAGAAAACAAATTGAGAGTCCCTGGTGGGGTGTTGGGTGGGGGGCTGGGCTAAGGGTGATGGGTTTTAAGGAGGGCACTTGTTGGGATGAACACTGGGTGTTATATGTTAAGTGATGAATCACTAAATTTACTCCTGAGATCGTTATTACATTATATGTTAAATAACTTGGATTTAAAGAAAAGAAGAAAGAAAAAAAACATATACTAATGGCCAGTAAGTCCATGAAAATATGCTCAATATCATTAGTCATTAGGGGTAGAAATCAAAACCATAATAAGACCGCACTTTACACCACACTAGCATGGCTAAAATCAGACAGCCAAGTTGTGGTAAGAGTGAGGGGAAGCGGGGCGCCTGGGTGGCTCAGTCGGTTAAACATTCGACTTCGGCTCAGGGCATGATCTCACAGTTTGTGGGTTTGAGCCCCACGAACAACCTGTCAGTTCCTCGCAATATTAAAATGCAAGAGCTACTATATGACCTAGCAATTCCACTCTTGGGTCTATACACCAAAGAGAAATGAAAACGTATGTCCGCACAAACCCTCAAACAAATGTTCACAGCAGCAGTATTAATAACAGTCAAAAAGCAGAAACAGTCAAAGGGTCGCCTGGATGATTCAGTCAGTTAAGCATCCAACTTCAGTTCAGGTCATGATCTCGCAGTTGATGGGTTTGAGCCCCACGTCGGGCTCTGTGCCAACAGCTAAGAGCCTGGAGCCCTGGAGCCTGCTTCACATTCTGTGTCTCCTCTCTCTGTCCTTCCCCGGGCTTGTGCTCTCTGTTTCTCAAAAAATGAATAAACATTAAAAAAAATTCTTTTAAGCAGAAACAGCCCAAACGCCCATCTCCTGATAGATAAAAGGTGGTATATCCACACAATGGAGTCTTATTTGGAAATAAAAAGGAATGAGGGACTAATCCATGCTGGAATATGGATGCACCCAGAAGACAGGATGCTAAGAGCAAGAAGGAGTCACAAAAGAACAAATACTGTATTATTCCATTGATCTGAAATGTCCATAACAAGCAAACGTACAGAGACCGAAAGACGAGTGGACGGCTTGGGTGAGGGGTCAGGGAGAACAGAGAGGGACTGCTAAGGGGCGCGGGGCTTCTCTGAGGGATGACGACACTGTTCTGATGTCAGACTGTGGTGCTGGAGGCCCAGCTGGGTGAATATGCTGACAGCCGCTGAACTGTGTGCT
This sequence comes from Mungos mungo, assembly GCA_004023785.1. Classification (NCBI taxonomy): domain Eukaryota; kingdom Metazoa; phylum Chordata; class Mammalia; order Carnivora; family Herpestidae; genus Mungos; species Mungos mungo. The sequence continues at coordinate 43,245 of PISW01004261.1, forward strand.
TCAGTCGGCCGAACCGCACGTTTGAAGTGGAGGAGCCGTGTGGTGTGTGAGTCACACGTCATCCAGCAGTTAGAAGGTTCCCCACAGAGTGACCACTACACAAGCGCTCTCAAGGGTGGGAGTCGTGCTCCATGCCGTGGGCCTGACCCAGGGCCGGCCGCGAGCTCTGCGTCCCCTTCGCCACCCACCACGATGTCCACTCTGGCTCCCTGCACACAGTCGATGATCACTATTATCTGACTTCTGCTTGGTAAACTCTTTCCTCATAGATAATCAAAAATAAACTTGAACTTGGTAATGATGTTCACAAATGCCAAGTCAGTGATGAATCGCCTCCCCAAATACCCCTCTATGTTTCCTGAAATGTTGAAGTATGGCTGTTCGTTACCCAAACACTTTTTAGTGGAAAACTATTTATGGATATTGATGCTAGACACAGAAACTAAGGCACTCTTGGGCCTTAATAATTTAGCATTTGAAATTTGCCAGAGTTCCGAACGTGTGACCTGGCAGGAGAATCACAGATGCGCACACAACCGCACGAAAGTGTAAATTTAAGTCAAAAGGTCTTCCACGGTCACCTAAACCAATGGAGACTCTGCATCAGTTTATTTTGATGGAAGGAAGCGTGAGCAGAAACGAGCAATTCATTTAGAAACCATACTTGAAACAAAACTGGGAATGGTCTTTCTTTCTGGCTCGGTCGTTGTTAGGAGCCGTGAGGAAGGCTGAGCTGTTGGAGGAGGAGAGGTCATGCGCACGCGCACAGGAGTAAGTGGGCGCCAGAGCCGTTCCGTGAGGTTTCTTTGGGTCATAATATTAGCCTTTTCTCCAGCGTGACTCACCAAGTCTATCGGGTCGATTAGCGGCTGGTCTGCTTGAAACACGGAATCCTCGTTTTCTTCGTCGTTCTTCTTGCAAGACATTTGTTTCGAAGGAAGCAAGTTATACCACAGGGTGAAAATCTCACTGGAAAACGGTAAGTCGGCCAGACTGATCTGAGTTCCGGCCTATGTGAAATGAAGGGGGAGGGGGAGGCAAGAGAGAAAATAGGATGTTTAAATTCATAGTTGCTTCCTCTCATAAAATTAAGATTCGTGGGTAGGCTTGTGTTAGGATTTAAAAAATGTAATATTAATGTTCTACAGCATTGGTGGATTTTTTTTTAAACTTGAAAATGTCTTGTATTTTTAGGTGCGACAAAATAAGAAATAATCCCAATCTAGAAGCCATCCCTAGGATTATTTTCTGAGATACCATTTTGCCAGAGCCTAATGACGAAGCATGCAACTTTCTCTACGTGTAGACTTATTTTTAAACGAAAAGACAAAAGATGAAAATTAAAGCATAAACGACTGAGCATAAACCAGAACACCTCATACAATATGCTGCAAGGGTCGTTTGATTATTACTCACGAAGACCCACCGCCCACTGTAAGATTCAAAAACAAATAAAAACTCTACAGTGGTTCTTAAAGAGAGACCAGACGGCAAAATTTTAATTTGGGTAAGTTAGTAGAATGTCAAAAAAAAAAGCTTTTCTATTCCAGCAAATCACACAGACGAGGCAGAATCTAACTGAACTGTACCATTTTTTTAAAAGGCTATATTAATTAACATACTTACTAATTGCACAGAGCTCCCGACAACACATGGATCGGGTACGCCTTTCCCACAGCCTACTGAGTTTGTCAGCCTTGCCTCTTTTTTCAATCTCGGGTAATCTTATCAAATATTGTTTTCATAAAAAGGAAATACTTATAAGAAATCTCTCAACCTTTTAAACTTTGTTCATCACGAAGCGTGTTTTCGTGTTTCCTATTGTACCACAGAGGCAAATCAACCAGAAACCCGTGTTGTCGCTGAACTCAAGGGCACACCTCTAGGTGCCCCCACCTGGCCACGCCGTGTGACCTTCCTGGTGTGTGACGGTTTTCTGGTTATTATGTACAGTGGGGTGCGAAACTCGCTTTTCGTTATATATGAACTCTCTTGCTTTAGCACTTAAGTGTCATACTCCCCCAGAGAGCAAGACCGAAGTCTTCCTGGGAGCTGTAACAGTAGGGCTGGGGACAATGAAGGCCGATACAGCCAGTCCCCCGCTGTGACCGTGTGCACTGTGACAGTGCACTATGGGTGTGTTTGGACACCTGGCTCCATCACTCGCCAGCTTTGGGACCCTGGACAGACGACCTCTTGCAGCAGCTCTTTATCTGTAAGGAGGGTCACGATACCTTTTCCCTAGGACAGTCGTGAGGACTAAGTGACAGAACGTATGCCAGGCACCCGGCACAAGACTCGTGCTGGGAACAACAAGCATGCTCAGAGTGATCGGCTCACAGAGCTCAAAGTTTGGCTTTAGCCACAGGGTAGACTGGAAGGTAGGTTTTCCAGAAAAATCACAATTAAGAAGCAGATTTGATAGTTATTGAATGAAAGCCAGAAATCAGTACTTCAGATAAAAGAAAATGAACCCATCACCGGATGTGTCCACGCCGCGGGGCAGACCTGCGGCGGCATCAGGGCCGGCAAGCGGCAAGGCCGTGGCCAGAACACGCGGCTGGGGGTATCATGTGATGCTGGGAATCATGACACGACCTACCAGGCATTCCTCACTCCGGTGCCTACTAACGGAGCAGAGGTCCACTCTCAGGGTCTTCTGCTGCAAGGCTGTTTGGGAAATGGCCACCCTGAACATATCGTTGAATAGAATGGATTCTGTGGCTGGATGGACTTTTGTTCGGAACAGACAGCTGACGTCGGCGGAGGAGGGAAGCAGAGCAACCCTGAAATACCTGCAAGAACAAGAGTAAACGGGCTTCACACGGCTCCAGGGGTACGGGAGTCACAGCAACCGTCCGAATTATCCGCCAGAGAGAGAAAGACGGGGAACACGGAGTTCGTGACCGACCACCACCGGAGCCATCCCGGGTCCGTGTGCGCTCCGCGGCTGAGGGACCCTGCGCGCACCCAGAGGCACACGGCGGGCAGGTGGAGAGGACGCAAATGCGGGGCAGATGAATTTAATGTCCCGCCGTCCCTCGTACGGCCGGTTCCACAATAAAGTTTCCTGAGCTGGGAGGACAGGATCGTGCTGTCTCTGTCCCAAAGAATACTCATCCTCAGGATTAAACAAGAGGTGCTTGTGATCATTTCCCAGGAAAGGAATATAGTATCATCCTAGCACAAAAGAAAAGCTACTTAGCCTATAAGAGAACTTAAAAACATTATTGTCTAGCATCACCGAAGTTTCAGATATGGCAAACCGTTTTAAGAGGCTCATGCTCTGTAAAATTCAGAGGAGGGTTCTCAAAAAACAGTGACTTCTAATGCTACCTTCAAGTGATTTTTCTTAGCACACGTTACATGAGGATCCAAACTCTTAGAAAGAGCACGGCGTATTTTCTTTTAAATCCCAGAAAGAGAACAGCTGTTAAGTCCCTCCCCTGCTCCCAATTCCAGGCTTGTCTAATCCATATTCCAGGAGATGCCTTCCTCCAAGTATGGACGCTGTAAGTTCACGTGCAGGGCTGAGGAAGGTCACATCAATTCCGTATTTTACATCAGCACTGATTGTGGAGACTCAGCATTCGTGGACTGGAGGGCCTCGGCCACTGCCGTCAGGTCGAGGGACTCAGCAGAAGCTGTCCTGTTGTGTCTGAAGCCTGGGGAAGCCTGAGGGGAGGGATCCTGGAGAGCCGGACTGGAGAGAAGGAATTTTCTAGTTCTCCGGACTTTGGTTTTCCTCTGTACCAGTGGCCCAACCACTTAGGCGACCCAAAAATATTTCCCCACGAAGACAAGTTTTACGTGGTTAAGAGCCAGAGGCACAGGGGCCAGAAGGTAGAGGGGCTTTTCCTCTCGTTCTGTTGCGGGTCCGGGGGGGGGTCCCCACAACTGGAGTCAGGAGCCACTCACGAAACTGTGGCCGTTGCTGGCCAGCTGGGGCATAAGCGCTGCTTGGAGGAACGAATAAACAGAAAGTACACTTTGAAGTTGGGGCGGGGGGGAGCGGGGAAAGAACTATTGTGAGGTTATTTCCTACAAGCTGTCACTTTTCGCAGCGTCTCTATTTGGGTCCAGGCCTTCGGGCACAGGTTTAAGAACGTGGCACCAGGCACCTCGGGGAGGTCAGAGCAGTGAGACGAGTAATTGCCCACAAGCGGGGGGCGGGTGGGCAGAAGCCCTGTGGACTCACTGCCCAGTGCTGCCCCGGGGCCCGGGCTGTGCTGGCTGCCACCGGGCGTCAGGGGCGCTCTGGGACCCCCTCGCAGGGACGAGAGAGTGGCCGGTGTGGCGGTGGCAGGGCATCTGGGGAGGCCTGCCCTGACAGGACGAGGTTAAAGAAAATGCATGTTCTGGGCGCCTCTGGGGTTTTCTCCTGGACTTGTGGGCTGGCTCTCCTGCTCACCGGTTCGCTCCCTGGGGAGCCGTCTTCTCCCAGATCTGCCACGTTGACACGAAAAGGCTGCCGACACTCCGCAATCTCTGCATACTTACCGGTAGGGAGACGTCACACATAACAGAAGCACGCCGGTCTCCCCGGACTGGTCTTCCTACCCTCAGGCCCGGGAAGCAGGCTCTCTGGGGTCATCCAGACACTCCCCAGTACGCATTCCTTCTTTTTGTTTTTAAAAACTTTTTTTACATTTATTTATTTTTGAGAGACAGAGACAGAGCACAAGTGGGGGAAGCGCAGAGAGAGGAGACACAGAATCCAAAGCAGGCTCCAGGCTCTGAGCTGTCCGCACAGAGCCCAATGCGGGGCTCAAACCCATGAACTGGGAGATCATGACCTGAGCCGAAGTCAGACGCTTATCTGACTGAGCCACCCAGGTGCCCCTAAGCATTCCCCCTTTACTGGCCTTGCTCTCCATGCAGATCCCACCTGCCCCTTGACTCAGGAGGTCCCGTGAGCCCACTCCCCTCCTGGGAGCCTGTGCCCTCTGGCTTGGTGATCATTAACAGACACCCCCCAGCTCTCTTCTGCCGCCTACTGAAGGAACTCCGTCCAGCTACATTTTTATTTCTATCTAGTTTTTTTTCTCAGACGATTCTTAGAATATTCAGGTGTAAATTTAAAGCTAAACCCATAGGGAAAACATCTGGGACTCTTACATGTGCCTTCTTCAATGTCCGGCTCATGGAGGAACATACTCTATCACTGAGAAAATCATCCACCTGGCTGGGTACAGAGTCTGGGGGATGGGGGTCACCCCTTAATAGCTCTTTCTTCTTTCCAAGCCCTGGTACTGGCAGACTGAATACATTAGTGAGTGTGAGCCTGTCGGACATAATGGGTTCTGGGTTCGAAGCTAGCCAGTCAATGCTAAGTTGAAATCTGGCCTCTTTCTGGTGCTCTGTGGCCACGGACTTTCAAGAGTCCCTGAAACTCTGACTCCAGAAAGCATGAATGGTGGTACAGATTGCTAGAAACTTCTGTCAGGAAACACAGTCCCTAAGCAACAGACTCTGTAGCAGTAACGACATCACTTCATTTGGCAACGGGAAGTAACGTCAAGAAATTAGTGGTCACAGGGAAACCCACGTTTGATGCTAAGGAATGATACTGGTGCATTAGCACAATATGGCGTCCGGCAGAGTTGTCCTGATAAATACATGGAATCACCACATTTTTGTGTAGAAGATCTGAAAACCCCTGCAAGCCAGCCGTGGTTGTAATTAGGCCACAACAAACATTTTAATTAAATTAAAAAAAACACAACAGGCCCCGACACAGCTAATAACGAATTGGTTGAATAAGGATCAAATCTACTTTGCTTTCCGCACATTCTCCATTTCCTTCTGTTTTCCCCGCTGTGGACTGAGACGTGACCAGCGGCCCTGCCTCTCTCCTCCTCATCCGACCAACCACTCAATCAGATGTACAACCCATCAGACGTGAACTACTTCCAGACCTCCAACTTGTTCCTGGCTACTTTCACTTACACTTTTGAGGTGTGAGGTATCAAGAAGGCATGGAGATTTCGGAGCTGTGCTAAAATCACCATGAAACTTGACCGTCTGGCGTCGTATCTGTCAAGAGAAGAGCTGATGAGATGAGGACAGAGTGCGGGGTCACCAGGCGCTGCCCGTCCCTGGCGCCCTCCCTTACCTGAGTCCGATCTGCACCTGGGCGGTCTCCACGACGGCGATGTCCCCTTCGCTGTATCCAACATCTTCAACCTCACTAGGCCTAGGGGCGGGGCGACAGCGGGCACAGGGGTCGCGTTTCGGAACAGGGGTATCGACTGCTGGGGTTATTGTTTTGCCACTTGATGACTCTGACTGAAAACCTGAACGCACAGCCCTCTCTGACTTCACCCGCTGGACCCGACCCCAGTGAAAGCTCACTCTTCTAGATCTTTCTTCACCTTTTTGAGAGCAGTCTGCCTCTGAGTCTTTAGGGGAGAGATGCCTGACTTTCCTGAGCCACCCTGGAGCCCAAGACACCCCTAGACATGCTCCAGGCTTTCAGAAAGACACACAAGGAGCTGCCTGTGCCAGATGGGTCCTGGCCAACCACTCCATCAGTCTCATTAAAATCAAGTTTTAGGGGCGCCTGGGTGTCTCAGTCATTTAAGCATCTGACTTCGGCTCAGGTCATGGTCTCACAGCTGGTGAGTTCGAGCCCTGCATCAGGCTCTGTGCTGACAGCTCAGAGCCTGGAGCCTGCTTTGGACTCTGTGTCTCCTCTCTCCACCACTCCCCCACCCTCCCTCCCTCTCTCTCTCTCTCTCTCAAAAATAAACATTGCCAAAAAATTTTTCTTAAATCAAGTTTCAAGTCTCTCCGCGGGTCAGATGGGATGTTTTTGGTACACTGAGAGTTTCAGGCAGACCATCTCTTTAATGCCGACAACCCTTACCACCGTCCGGGGCAGACTACGGGCGGCGGTGCGCTCCGTGTGGAGCCCCCACGCTGCGCGCAGCTAGGAGGACACACGGTGTCACGGAGAAGCCCCCCCGCCGAGTCCTTACTGCTTCACGAAGGCCTCGTAGACCCCGCTGTCTCCAGCCACAGACTCGTCAGACACGGCGGCTGACACGCACGCGGGTCTCTCCCCAAGCAAGTGGATCGCTCTTCTTTTTGGTGATGATTTTTCCACATCTAGGGAGGCCGAGCGACAGTACCTCTTAGGATTTATTACTCAGAAAAGTTAAGCCCAGAAACACACTCGTGGTTTGGTCATGAGAAACCCGGAACCCTTGGCTCTGGGAACCCGCAGACGCGGCCGACGCCAGGCACCTTGACCTCTCGGGACGCCGGCTCTTTTGGTCACCGTTGGAGAGAGAACACGGTTTCTCTCCGTCCTGCCGGACTTGAAGGGAAGGAGGAGACGATATTCGTCCTCACGGATCCCTTGCCTCTCTGGCAGGCATTCGCTGTGGTTTCCACACGCTCGGCAGCAAGGAGAGCCGCATCCCCCAAATATTAAAGGTATTCCTGGAACAGCGAGCCCCTAGCTATTCAAGAACAAGATAGGCCCCCGCCTCCTTTGCTCTCCCCTTCTCTCCACGTGCCTCACTCTACATCCCCGTGCTGCCGCTCTGACAGAAGCAAAGGGAAACACAGTCTTTGACTTAGAGAATTCCTCGCCAGCTAATACCATGAAAAAAACTTTGTGCTGCCGAATCTTCAGCACCAACTACCACTTAACTTTTATCTCTAACTCATATTCATACACTGCGTCCTGCGGTGAGCGAGAAGCATTCAGTCAAAGCTGAGTTCCTGTGTAATAAGCTGCAAGCCTGGGGAGCCTTTTCATCCTCCAGCCGGCGCGCAGGGATCAGGATTGGTAGGCATCTCGCCCCCCTTCGGAGTCATGACTTTACATCTTGTTAAGATGTTTAAGTTTTAAGGCTTCAGATTACAGGATTGATTGCTGCATTTTCCCTTTTATTTCTGGCAGTCGGAATGCTTTTTCCTTGATGATGAAGGGCCTCTCTCTGCCCACCCTCCTTTGTGAGGGGTGAAGGTGATGACATGATTTATTGATTACCCCCAGGAATACCCACGGCAACTGAAATTGACTTTGACAATGACAGAGACTGACTGGAAGGACTTCGTAGTCATTCCGACGTGGTCTCTGTCTTCTAGCAAGATGCGCATAAGGGAAGTCCGACTTTACCTGTGGAAGGTTCCAGAGGGGTGAGGGGGCTGAGCTTTGTCACCACCATGAGCCAAATGCCCCCATGTGGAGGTCAGACGCGCCCCGAGAGGACCGAGTGTTGGCGATCTGACCTGAAGAGGATTAGCCTTTACGGTTAAATACATGCTTTTTAGCTGTTCCCACACATGACACTGAGTACTCTTCACAAACAAAGCTCTTGGACAGAAGTCTTTTAGGGGGACTTTTTACTAGCAGCTTTCTGATCGAGTGTGCAGTTCCAGGTGAAAACACGTGCCCTGGAAGTTTTGCAGACACGGGGCTCTGGACACAGACTTCTCAGACCCAGCGGCAGGAGGGAGGCAACGGCCAGGCAGGGCTGAAGGACCCGGTGGGCTCGGGCCCTGAGCAACCACTGGGCTGGCCTCCACTTCCCCAGCAGCTGCGAACTGACTGTTTAGAAGTGTCGCTAGATGGGGCGCCTGAGTGGTCAGTCGGTTAAGCATCCGACTTTGGCTCAGGTCATGATCTCACGGTTCGTGGGCTCGAGCCCCGCATTGGGCTCTATGCTGACAGCTCAGAGACTGCTTCAGATTCTGTGTCTCCCTCTCTCTGACCCTCCCCTGCTTGCACTGTCTCTGTCCCAAAAATAAATTTAAATGAATAACAAAAAATAAAAAAAGACGTGTCGCTAGAGAGTGCCAGACACACCCGGAGGGAGAACTACCGCGGAACGCCGCGGACCCTTCACGTCCGAGCGCAGGAAGCTCTCCGCTTTCCTCTCTGCTTGTTCTCCGTTTCATAAACTTCCGCGGGCGGCGGCGGGAGTGTGCCTGGCCTCCCGCCTGGCACGGCGCATCCCTTCTCATCACACGACGGGCACTGGTCCGGGAGCCGAGGGCCAAGCACGGCTGGACACTGTAGAGGTGCTACAGCATCCCTCCTCCCCGTCCCCTGCCACTCCCATTTTGCAGGCAGGGACAAGGTGGAAGCCTGGGTGATGTGCCCACGGCCGCGGGCACCAAAGCAAGGGCTCTGGCCCGACGGGCTCGGGGGCCAGCACCCAGCAACCCACACCCCGCGCTCCTCTGGAGGCAGGGGGGAGGCTCACAGCGGGCTTATGCTTCCCCCGGGCCACCAAGTAAATGCCACTCCTCTGCTCCTTTTCTCTGACGTTCTGGCCCCTGCCAGGCAGTGTCCCGGTGCCCTGCCTCCGCCCCTGCTCCAGGCCACCGACGGGTGGTGCCTCACTACATGAACCCAGACGCACATGACGGATCGCCTCTCTTTTAACATCTAAATTATCCCATCAATTCATGCTTAAAATTCTTAGGACCAGAAATCCAAATACAATATCCTCCCGAAACAGGAGAAACTAACTGTAAAGAGGCCTGGCCCCCTGCGCAGGGACCGCGCACAAGGGCAGATGTGGGCCGGGCTCCTGGGGACCCCCATGGGCCATTTGCTTTCCCATTTTGTTCCAGGAGAGCTCCGCTACCGTCTTGTTCTCTTTACAACCACGTCTAACGTACCTAGAGCTTCCGCCTTGCAGAGGGATACAAATATTAAAAAAAAAAAAAAGAATTCAGTTCTCCCTCTGGGTCTGTACCGCGGTCAAAGGCAGCAGTGGGAGCCAATGGGCAGCATCTTCCCTGGGCTGCAACGCGTCGTGCGGCCACCAGATGGCAGGGCAACACTAGCGCATGGGAGGCGGCTTTCTCCAAATTCACTTTAGGCAGAAAGGGAGAGGCTGGCATGAAACAAAAACCGTATTTATATAGAATTCCCTGAGCAATCTAAACATTGAACCCCGGTACTAATTAGCTGGTATGCTAATTGCCTTGGTTTTAATCTGTTTTCGGTCGACTTTTTAAAAGTAAGCCCTCTTCTTTGCCTTGCTATTTCAGAACCAGGATCTACTTGGAAGTCTGAGGTATGTTCACAAAACGTGTTCCCTGCCAGCTGCCACCCTACAGAGGACTTCTGGGCCACAGGACAGATACTTAACGATCAAATCTATTAAAAAGGGAGAGTGACTTCTATTTGATAAAGGAAGTCCTGGTATATCAGCAAAAACTCCTTAAATGAAGCCAAAACGAGTAAGTGGCAGGCAGAGCGGGAGGCCAGCACCATTTGTTTTTGTGGAAACATTAACCCTCCGACGAGTCTTCTTAAAATAATTAAGAGGGAAACGTGGTCTCGGCTTACCTGCAGCTCCTTCGTACAGAGGCTCCCGGGCACATTCGCTGAGGTCCTTGTCCTCTGCAAGAGACTGGGCCGCTCCTCCTGAGTTCGAGTCCAGCAAGATCTGATTGTCACCAAGGCCAAGGTCTGCAAAATGGCTACTCAATTCACAGTCTTCAAAGTCGGCGGTGAACCGATGGAGAGGGACATCGTGAGAAGACACGGGGAATGTGCTGTCCAGGACCAGGGGCGAGCCGGGGGGCGACAGGGAGGAGAGAGAGGACCGCGAGGACAGGGACGCCACAGACTTGGGGGCCTCAGTCCGCGGGGGGGTGTGGCCTGTGGCCGTGGCCGCGGCCCCACAGGGGCCGCTCTGGCCAGGCTGGCTGGGGGACTTGACCACCTCGTTCTCGTGGATGGTGGTGATGGGTCCGGAAGGGATGTAGCCACCCTTCTCCTGCAGGAGGAGGTCCAGTTTACACTGATAATCCGCGTCCATCTGGTCGCCCTGACTGGTGTAATAGAGCTCTCCGGAACTGAGGGAGCTGAGTGACCCTCTGCTGGACGTGTTCAGGGACCCCCGGCTGGAGGCCAGCGAGCCCAGGCTGCTCCCGGACGACATGGACAGGGTGCTGGCGGAGAGGCTGGGGGGGGCGGGGAGGAAGCACACGCTGTGACCACTGGTCCCACAGGCAGAGCCCAAGCGCCCCGCCCACCGGCCCCTCCGGCCCCCAGAGGTGCAAAGAGCATGGCGGCGGGGTGGCGGGGAAGGAGCCACCAACTGCCGTGATGACAAATGACCCTCTCACCCTGGCTCCCTAAGTGCCCTCAAAACAGCAACTCTGTTCTGACTGAAGAGCAAGTCCCTGCTGCAAAATTAAAAAAAAAAAGTGATAAATACCCATTGATAAATCCACCTGCACAGGTATACAGAAGCAACTATGCAATGTTGAAATACGGAAGGGGAGGGATGCCTGGGTGGCTCAGTCTGTTAACCGTCTGACTTCGGCTCAGGTCATGATCTCCCAGTGCGTGAGTTCGAGCCCCAAGTCGGGCTCTGTGCTGACCGCTCAGAGCCTGGAGCCTGCTTCCGATTCTGTGTTTCCCTCTTTCTTCTCTGCCCCTCCCCTGCTCACACTGTCTCTTTCTCAAAAAATAAACATTAAAAAAAATTAAAATAAAATAATATGGAAGGGGAAAACAGCATAAACGGTATAGAGTGCTGATGTTGTGATTCTGCTGAAAGAACAAAGCTTTTAATTTCAAGAGAGGAAAACGCAAGCTTCTGGGAACAAGGAGGGTCCACCCAGGCCCGTCTCTCTCCGGTCCTCTTCTCTGTGGGCATACTGGAGGAGCGGATGTGCAGTTAACGATTTTAAGGCAAATCACCCCCTACTCCCCCTTTAAAAGAAAAGGCGACGTGAAGAAATATGCCCTTTTCCGACGCATACACGCTCAGCTAAAATAGATCCTCTTCCCACAACATATTTCACACAGATTCCCCCTGTGACTTTGGGGTTTGTGAAAATAAAAAAAAAAATCTATGCAACTTGAAATCTGAACATCCTAGTTTTAGCTGTGCTGGTGTAACCATTTTATTGCTTTTCAAAGAGTTGAAAATAAAGACAGAAGTCATCAAGGACGAACCAAAACATGCCTGAATGTTCCTGCTCCCTCCAGGGCCGAACAGGCTCACCTTTTAAGTTGTGAGTGCAAATAAGTAGTTAATTTAGTAGTTTCCTCAAGTTTCTGTAGTAGCTCTTTCCTTCGCTCTTCCAACTGCAGCCTGGAAAAAAGAAACAAATGAATTTATGTCCATGGAATTACCGTAAGGCGTGGAGACCGAAGGAAAAGATTCTGATTCCATACACATTACGGACCACGAGGGGGGAAATCCAGATGACTCGACCAGAGAGAAAACAGAGTGTCCACCACCACCGCCGCCAGGCTGGAGGAAGAGGGAGACGGAGCCCCGGTCCCCAACGTCACCGGGAAGTTTAAAACTTTTGATAACCTGCAACTTCTTTAAGTGGAAAAAAAGAAAAGAAAGCCCCTGGGCTCTTGTGAGGCGGGGAAAGACAGCGAGGGGGAAAGCCACGAGCCACTAACAAAGGTTACAGAATCCTCCTACGGGCCTGGGACCTGGGCTTACATCACTATGACGCTTGACAGTTGTGAGAGGCAACCTGCAGAGGACCACTGTGAGTGCGGGGACTGACAGGGACTGTGGGGGGCTGATATTTAGCGGCAACCATTCCGATCCTACTTTGATGAGAATTTGGGCGATTAAGAAACAAATTAGTCCACACTGCCGTTGGGAGCTCATTTGGGCTTAACTACTCAAACCAGGAGAAGGCACGGAAGTGACTTCCGTTCCCTCCAGAACACATCTCATCGCCTGCGCCCGCTATCGTGAAATTTCATCCACATTGAACTGAACAAGTGCTGAGAAAAAAATGTCGAGGATTAGGGAACCGTGTATTTGACTGAGTTATTTCAGGGCGTTAACAGGTGTGTTGCCGGCGTCAGGCTGACGGTCTTCAGCCGTCCCTGGCCTGGGCCCGTCCGGCGTGGTCAGCCGAGGCACAGTGGGACCCAGACCACCATCAGGGTTTCCGGTGGGTTTGCTGCTGTGAAGCGTGTGTCCTTAAACAAGTCACTTTCGTCAAGGGGTCCCCGTTTCCTCCTCTGCAAATCGGCGATTAAAACCCTCCCGTGTCTGCCCGTGAGGGCTGTTAAAGGATCAAATGCCGTGATGTGCGGGGAAAGCGCTCTGCCCGCCAAAACCCACCCTCTTTGTTCAGAGCCTCAGACGCCTCCCAAGGTGGGGATATAAAAATTAGCTATTTTTCTTTGGAGAGAAAGGAAATTTCCCTAATTTCTAACCTCTTTGAAATGTATGTCTTAGGCAGTAAGGAAACATGCCCATATTTTATTAATAGCTATCTATCCTTTGATGTGTCACCCACACGATTTCATTATATGGTAAAATAAAAAAGACCAATTCTTGTCATTTTGTTTAGTACTTCAAAGCACGATAAATTCTTAATTCCCAGCTTTCAAAGGTGTATTTTGAAAAAGAACACAGTCCCTATTTTTTTTTAATCTCTTAAATATAAACAAAAACTCAATGCGGGGGAAAAACCGACTACGAATGAGATAAACTGAATGACGAGGTACAAAGGTCTGGAGAAAGCCAAGAAACTGCGAAAACCCACATCTTCTGAAACAGGAGAAACGTTTCTAAATAAGTTTAAAAACTAAACAGTGCACGAACAGATGGAGGCTCTTCTGGCGTGAGAAGGCGGCTGTGGTGTGACATTGCCGTGTGGCTCCCAGGATGGTTACAATCCGAAGCTTTCTGCCTCTCGGGCACAAGCGACGGGCCCAATGCGGCTTCCCCCAGCGACTGCGAAGGCCCTTTAATGGTCACTGAATCCCTGAGACTCGGTTGTGTGTCCCTGTTTGCAGGACGCCCGTCAGACCCCACGCTCCTGGAAGGCGAGCAGCAGGTCTGCCCAGCCTGCGGAAGGCACTCCCCCCGGTGGTGGTGTCTATGGAGAACACGTCCGGGGGAGCAGCCACCCCCGCCCGAGGGGGTCCCCGAGGCCGCAGCCTCCCTCAGTGCCAGGTGCCCTTGGCAGGAAGCGTGCTCCCCAACTCCCTCCGGACCAGGGGGAAGAAGAACCGCTCAGACGGCAGCTCCTCCACGAGGGTGCATCCCGGTCTCTGCACGCCCCTCTCCAGGCTGAGAAAGGATCTTTTTTTTTTTGTCTTTTATTTTATTTTGAGAGACAGAAACAGAGAGTGAGTGGGGGAGGGGCAGAGAGAGAGGGAGACACAGAATAGGAAGCAGGCTCCAGGCTCTGAGCCATCAGCAAGAGCCCAATGCGGGGCTTGAACCTACACACTGTGAAATCATGACCTGAGCCAAAGTTAGACGCTTAACCGACTGAGCCACCCAGGCGCCCCAGAAAGGATCTTTTTCACCTGGCCCCTTCTGCTGCTGGTCCCCGGTCCACACCATCCATTCATCTGCCCTTCACAAGACAAGGACAGAGCCTTCACGCTGCCCTCTCTCTGCCCTCACGGCCTGAGAGACATAAGCACCGGCCCAGGGCCTCCTGAAGAAGACCGTCCGGAACTTTCCACCTAGGGAAAATGTCATGTCATCTATAGAAGTTCCTTTTCCGTTAGAATATAAATGACACTTCATACCCCCACCTACTTGCTTTAACATTTTTTCAGAAGCAGAGACAAAAATATTCATATAATTAAGGAACAAGGAAGACGTCTTGGCAAGATTTAAGACAAAACCCCCAAGAAGTGTAAGAAAATCAGGAGCGATGTTAAGATCTTCTCAGCTACAGAAAAGCACAGGCGTTAGGACTGCCATAGCTGCATGGAGAGAACGCAGGAGGTGTGTGCGGAGTCCCCCGCGGCCCACGTTTGTCATCTGAGGGCCGCTTCTCTCTGCTGGTGGTCCCTCCCAGGAGCCTCCCCCTCCTCCTGCATGGGAGTGCTCCCCCCACCCCGCCCTGCACTCAGGCACACAGCTGGGGGTCTCTGGGGCCACCAACACTCCCTGAAGTTCAGGGGAGCTTAGCTCCTTCAGAGATGGAAATTCGGGAATGATTCGGGATCTTGCCTGAGGCCACCCCCCCCCCCTCCTTGAGGAGAAACCCACAGCGTGAGTGGAAGCGAGGAGGGTTGAGGGGATGAGGAGAAGCGGTTTCTGGCCGTGCAGCTGCTGAGGGGAGACTGAGGCAGTCCGTGCCGGGGAGGCGGTTTGTTTATGACGAAACCAAGTCTTCCGCAGTGAACCCTACTTTCCAGGAGTGTCACCGAGGAAGCGCATGCTCAGAGAGCCACTCCCGTGCCTTCTAACACCCTGTTTCAGGTCGACAGTGGCACTTAGCAAAGCAGAAATACCGCGCGTACACACAGTAGAAAGGAGACAGAAGAAAAGGTGACCGCGCACAGGGCAGGAAAGCAGAACCACGGACAACGGCCACAGAGTCCAGAGCCGAGCCAGCTGGGTGTGCCCGGGAGACAAAGGCCCCGGGGCTCCGGGCACGTGCTCCCTTCGGCAGGTGGCTCTGCTCGGGGGACATGGGAGACGCTGGGCCGTTTTGCATCCAAGGACCACAGTGAGGAAAGGTTAAGTTGCTAGAGCGAGAGAGTGTTCTCCCCTCGACCTGAAACTACAACGCAGTGATGGGGATTTGCTTCTGGCCAACCACATACCCCGACTATAAAACACACCCGTTTCCCTTCCGGCCACATTACCATCCGATTGCGGTGACGGCTCATGCAGGGACCCTGAGTTAGAGCCTCGTCCAGCTGCTTCCTCCCCATCTGACACTAACCCTGCGTGGCTCTCACTGAACAGATCACTCTCCTCTTCCCGACCGCTTCACACTACTGGTTCTGCCGGGATCTGGACAGTGACTGCATGGATTACGCACAAGCCAGAGGACGGAAGCCAAAGCCGCGGCGCTTGGGAACAAACTGCATTTTTAAAGTTACTTCATGAGTCATTTTTGCGGCTCTAGCCCCAATAAAATAGACAAACAAGACAGCACGCCTGTAAAAGGTGACAAAGCAAACACACACCTGTGTTCTCTCTCCCAGAACAAAGGGAGACGGTGTGTCTGGACCCTTCCCAGGCTCGCACACCACGGAGACGGCGGGGATGCACTTAGCGTGGGGCGCACGGGTGATTAGAGAACATTCGGTAGGCGTGACACAGGACACAGACACACTTGCTGCTCTGTATATGGGCCACACAGAAACTACTCGTTCCGACAGATTTACTGGTGATTATCAAACCTTCATCCTAGAAATTTAGGCTCTACAAACATGGACAGGACATCGAGATCATTTGGGAAAACAACGGAATTCTGCCTTCTCTCCCGAACGTTCCATTCCTTCTGCTCTGTGTTGGGCGGAGCCTTGCCTAGCCGGCCTCGCTGACGTCTACCTTTGGGGTGAGCCTCGGTCGGCACTACTAGAGACATGTCCGAGCAGGAGGGAGGAGAAGACGGGGCAGGTGGGCGACGAGAATTCCTTCAGATGCCGAAAAGGACGTAAGCTGTAGAGGATTTCCTGCTGAAGCCTGTGCCTGCTCGTCAAGCCGTGGCTAGCCGTCCCCTCGACCAACATGTAACTCACAAAAGTCAACTCTCCCCAGGTGACTGAGCTCGGGCGGCCAAGTGCACAGGCTAACGCCTCCCCGAACGTCAGCATTCTCTATCCTACTACTGCTCCCTTCACTATGCTTGAAATAAGTTTGATATTACGGAGACACAACCTCAAAGAGTCACAGGGGACAAGGAATTAGAAGGCAGGAAGCCAAGAAATTAAAAAAAAAAAAAGCAACTGGATTATGTCTTAACGTTACTTCCGGGTCCCCTGAAGTTCTACGAACGTGACCTTCCGTCCTGTCAGTCTGGGACAGGCGCGCTGGGCTCCGGTGCTTGCTGGTGCCCGGCTGGCACAGGAGTGTGGCCGCGAGGCCTGGGCCCAGGGCTCCTGCGCACGTGTCCCCAGGGCAAGCTGGTCCCTGACATCCCCGCCGCTGCGCTCACGGAGCCGCGTGCTCTAGATGAAGCGGTCTGCTC
Source organism: Mungos mungo (assembly GCA_004023785.1). Lineage (NCBI taxonomy): Eukaryota > Metazoa > Chordata > Mammalia > Carnivora > Herpestidae > Mungos > Mungos mungo. The sequence continues at coordinate 60,162 of PISW01004261.1, forward strand.
CCCCCACCCCCGGAAAGATCGGGAAAAAAGCTTCAAGTATTTCCCTTGACATCGCGGCCTGCTCCAGAGGACGGTTTCACCTGACCAAATCCAAGTGAACATTTTGTGACCTGTTAGGACAGCAAAGGGAGCAAGCTGCTTTGCCTTGTGAAATGAAAAGCAATAAACTTTTGCATTCTTGTGAGTCATAAAACCCAGGGTAGGAAGCTTCCTCGGCTCTAACAGTCCAGATAATCTTTCTTATCAGAGTGCAAGAGTTTACAGCCACTGTTATCACACTCGGTCTGCGATGTGCCACATTCCTGGTTTTATGTCAACATTCCTTACTGATTCAACGTCTGTCCTGGGCACGTTCACTCCCTCACCGACAGGAGAGCGGACGCTGCGGGGCACTGGCGGGGAAATGCCGCACAGAAGCAAGGGCCCTGGGAGCCGGGTCTCGGGCTCTAAGGACAGACGCAGTGGAGCTCTGCAGGGACGGGGGCCTGGGGAGCACCCCCAGCTCGGGGAGACGCACCCCTGGGGCGGAACACGAACCTCTCGGCCAGCGCCCGGCTGGGCGGGGCCCTCACGGACAGCAGCTCCGCCTCCAGCCGCTGCCGCTCGGCCTCCAGGCGCTCCAGTTCGTCGCGGCTGCGTTTCTGCGGGGTGACAAACTGCAGCTCTTTCAAAAGCTCTTCTTTCTCGTTGATCAGCATCAGCTTCTCCTTCTCGATATCCAGCGCCCCGGGCCAGGTCTCGCTGTCCAGTTTCGACAGTTCAATTTTCAAGTTGGCCATACTAAAATAAGAGAGGTGCGCACAGACTTAGAACTCTCAAGAGAGGGCAAACATGGCCCAGGCGAGGCTGGGCGGGGGCGGGGGTGTCTAGATGCTGTCCTGGCCCAGGGACCCTCCCCGGTGGGGTGGTGATCGCCTGCTGGGAGGCAGGGAACAGCTGACCCCCGCCCACCCACGCCCAGCTCTGCTGTCCAGCATTCCCCCACCATTAAAACACAAGGAAGCCAGCCCGCCTAGCTAAAAAGAAGAGCGGAGATCAAAGTACGCCAGAGCTTAAAAAGCAGAGAGCGCTGGGAGCCTGCATGGCTTCCATTTAAAGAAAAAAACAACTCGAGTAAATGAAGTCTTCCATGACATCATTGTAGGTTTTGTTCCTCTGGGCGAGACACTGTCCCAACCCTAGTAAAACAGCGGTCCCCAGGGTCATCAGCCCCGCAGGGAGGATGAGAGGAGAAGACAGAGCAGTGGCCTGGCCGACCAGCAGTACAACAAGGCCAGGGATCCCACGTCCCCAAGGGAAAGGGAGCAGCCCCGCCCCCACCCAGGGCCTCGGGCACGGAGCTGTGCGCTGCGGCACCGGGGCCTATGCCACCGTTTACGGAACACTCATTGCGCTGGCGCTGCAGACGTCACTGCCCTTGACCCGGTCCCCTTGGCATGCAGGAGCTGTCCCGGAGCACGCGCTCCAGGCAGACCTTCGCCAGCGCAGGCGCTGAAGCGCCTACCAGAGCAACAGCAGGTGCTGGGGTGAGGGGGACAGGGACGGGGAGTCCTCAGATTCCACCATGTCTACCACTTCAGGCTAAAGGGCAAAGTGAACTTCATTCACTGAATATGAATGTTCTGAGGGTGCCCGGGTGTCTCAGTCAGTTAAGTGTCCCGCTCTTGGTCTCGGCTCAGGTCATGATCTCACGGTTCATCAGTTGGAGCCCCACCTTGGGCTCCATGCTATCAGTGTGGAGCCTGCTTGGGATTCTCTCTTCCTCTCTCTTTCTGCCCGTTCCCCACTCACTCTCTCTCAAATAAATAAGTTAATGTAACAATTGTTCGGACCATCTGAATCAAAAACTTGCTCCGTGGCACTATGAGACTATCAGGGTCGTCCACAAGGTAAATGGCACATGGCTGTTTTGAGCTTGAGCAGAAGATCAAGGTAAACTACAAACACAACTGAGGCTGGCACGAGGAATCTATACTCTTATGAGAAAACAAAGCTGGCCGGTTACTTTGGATGCTGTTACAGTGCATACCGGAATATGAGAAGTAGATAGAATGGGGATATTTTTTTTGCTTTTTGACAGAAGAAGTTGTAGAAGGAAAGAAAAAAGATGAACAAAATAACATTAACAGGACAAAGATGGAAGTAGTTCCATAGTTTCCTGTTTTAGTTTCCTCCCGTCTTGAGCTGGCACTGCACACACAACGTGCTCCTGATTTCACCGACGCCCGCACTATGGGAGATGAAACATCAGCTTTTCTTCAGCTTTCCCACAAAACCATACACAACTGTCTCAACGTACTAGAAAATTAATCATCAAAATGCTAAATAAGCATGATATTATTAGCTTCATTAAGCACACAAGACAAAGGCTGGAGGAGAAAACAGGTTCCAGGGCAACACAACCCGCCTCTTCACTTACTCGGAATCGAGGACGAAAAGCATTTTCAACGTATGCACAAACCCTCGAGATTTACCTTCTCATCAGCATCGCTAGTAACTTTAAAATAAAACCCAAATGGTAACAGGACAGCCATGCAACGAAATGGGAGAGAGCCAATGTCTTAAGTGCTGGTGTGACTGAACGAACAACAGAACTGGGAGTGACGACGTAATGAAGGAGAGAAGTGCACCTGTGACTCGTGTGATCGGACATTAGGCGGGCCTTGAACTGTATTTGGAAAGGGTACGCCAAGTCTGGGGAACGAGACGGGATGAAGATTTCCAGAGACGCCCAGGGAGAGAAGAGCTGTGTAAACTCCAGATGGAGGACACTGTGGGCAGCCAAAGTAAAGCAAAAGTTCAAGCTGATCCAAGGGAAGTCAAGAGGAGCCCAAAGAGCCCAGGGTATGGAGCGTGCTTCTCCAGAACTAAATCTGAGTCACGGCCACTCTCCTCCAGAGCGCCAGCTCCAGGGCCCGGGCTTTGTTTACTGAAGAGCCCCGGGGTGGTGGCCGCTACCGGGTTGGCTTGCCACAGCCGGAGGGCCACAAACAGCATCGCCAGAGGCCTCCCCATCATCGGGCCACAAAACCACAAAGCAACCCTCCGTCCTTACGACGACGTCAAGGCATGGCCTGGGCACTGAGAAGCAGCCAATAATGTACACCAGACTTCTCAGAACCTCAAGAAACTTAAAATCTACCCAGGAAAACTTACAGGCATTAAAATTAGCTAAGTGAAATGTTGTTCAGAGAGACTAAGTGACCTGTTCACGCTCACAGAGTTAGTAATTTGTGGAACAGAGCCTAGTCAGGGCTTCTTGGTTTTTCGTTTTTCTAGTAAATCAAAGAACCAAGTAATATTAGTAACAGAGGCTACAAAGAGGCAAATACCATATTTAGGCAAATCGAATAATTGCTTTGTTAAACCTCTCAGAATTTTTGCTAATTATTTTTGAATAATCCTCCTCAGTCAATAATAATGGATATACTTCAATATCTATCTGATGGTCTTAGAGGAAACTGTGACATTCTAGCAGGTTCTCGGCTGAGCTTTTCATGTTCCTGAGGCGGAACACACGTTTCTCTGTCGCCTACAGGGTGATCATGCAGCTTCTCCCCAACCAATGTCTTCCGAAATCATAAATCAGTGGCATTTTAAACTCCAAAAAGGAAAATAACGAAATCAAACACAGCAGTGTGGCCCTCTCCCACAAAATGGGCAAGGCGTCCATACAATGGAAACAAGGCGAGCCTGTCCACTGGATGAGGAGGGGGAAGTCTCCTGACCCTTCCCCAGACTCACGAGGGAAGAAGGGAAAGCACAGGGTTCTGAGAGAAAGGCGGGAAATCCGAATCCCTCCTCCTGTGCCCTGCCACCAAAGAACCACTCTGCAGCGTCTTCAAGGTCATTAACCCGAAGTCTTCCCCTCCAAGCAAAGGAATGAACGCCGTTTACCGAGAGCTCAACTACTATTATTACGTCTGTACTTGAGCCACTAGCGGACTCCACCTAAGAAACCAATCTTCCCACTTGTGCTCCTGAGCAAAGACTGTACAAGTTCAAAGCCTCTTTCCTCCAGAAGACAAGGGGGCCATTTCATGCCCCTGCTTCTCATTAATTCTCCTTGTGCTTCAGCTCTGGGGGGGTTCCTGCAAGCCTCACACCTAAAAACTCAGAAGAGCAGGCCTGGGAAGAAGGCGTGGGGAGCACCCAGCAGATGTCACTGTAGGAGCAAGGATTAATTCCGGAAAAAGAAAATCCTGTCTGAGCCCGCTGGCCACTCAACGAGGAATAGCTCCCCTGTTGTTACCTTCTTTTGGCTTCTTCGTACTGTAGGCTCAGCCTGACCTTTTCAGCTAAATTTGATCTACTTCTCATTCCGATCTGGTAAAAAAACAAAAGGGGGAAAAAAGTCAATTAACTCTGCTAATGAGTGAAGGTAAACTGCTTTTGTTTCTAGGAAGCACAAGTAATTGGAAAACTAAAGAAGATGGTCTTGAAATCAGGAACTCCAGTTAAAAAGGCACTTACTTTCTAGTCTCAGTAGGGGCAAAACATTTCTTTTTAATTCAAGTTGGTCTGTTTTTCAAAGACCGCAACATCATTTTCTCCACACATTAGACTCAAGATAAAAAAAAGTATCATGTCAATGTTTCTGGTATCTTAGAGTTTACAAAGGGAATACAGGTCAATAAAATTTATGAACCGAAACTAATTTCCTTGTTTCCATGAGCCAAGATTTCCATCATTTAGCTTCCAAATGCATAAATAAAAACTAAATAACTTCAAAGAATAATTTTTCAAACAGGTAAGCCCTACTGTTGATCTCTGCTGGTTTTATTTTCATAGGACGGCATTCAAAGAAGCAGAAGAGAATATGGAAGTAACTGGGAATGTATTGAAAAGTCAGTATCTGCTAAAGAGCGTCCCAGAGAGGAGAATGCAAAATAGTTCATAGTTTTTAAGCCATATGAGATATTTTCAAATGCTGGGCATAAACCACACATACATTTTAATATAAACAACCTCGGACATACAAAAAATATTTTGTTAGTTTTAAAGGCATATTTTTTGTTTCTCATTAGCCTCAATGTTTAATTGAAAAGATCTAAATTTCTAAGACTCTAAATTTAATAGGGAAAACTTAAATTCTTATGCGTCTCTGACTTTTCAATAATGCCTCTAAATAAATATGAGAAAGTCTGGCAAATCCTGATATGCGTGACATCCAGGCAGAAAACATAAGGCTCTGATTTTTAAAACCAATCTATGAATATGAAATATTGAATCCACACAGCTGGAATTCAAACCACCCAGCGAGGTCCTGTCCCGTGTGTCATCCATATTGTAATTCAGGCCCATCATGGCCGGCCGCTGGGGCCAACCCTTCAGGTGGATAACTTACATCTCCAGAAATGCTGGTTTGTGACCCGGCGTCCAGGGTCTGTCTGGAGAGAGACAGATGGGAGCTCACCGGACTGGACCTCAAGTCTGGCTCGGACGTGCCCATGCTCTGATCCAAATGGAACCGCTCCTGTAGCTTAGCCAGGCTCTGTTCAAGAAACACAAAGTTTTACATAAAGCTTAACATCTGGGGTGGCAAAACGCACCCAGCAGGTAGAATTAAATTCAAAGAAGTGATCTCAATAGAAAAAAACAACTACTTTATTTTAACAGGTACTTATCACTTTAAGTTATTGAAAAAGTAAGATTAGAATCTAATTTCACACACACACACACACACACACACACACGCATGACTCTGGAAGTGTGTGGGATCATAATAAATGCGTGATTTTGCCTTTCACATCGTGCTTAATGGTGCCTTTACATTTAATACATATATTTCTTATTTTTAACAATCGAAAATCAGAATCTATTTTAAAAATTTATTTATTTTGAGAGAGAAAGAGTACAAGTAGGGGAGGGCCAGAGAGAGAGGATGAGAGGGAGAATCCCAAGTGGGCTCCACACTGAGTGCAGAACCCCATGTGGGGCTCGAACTCACAAACCTCGAGATCACGATCTAAGCCGAAACCAAGAATCGGACGCGTAACCGACTGAGCCACCTACAGGCTCCAAAAAGATCTCTATTTTAAAATGACTCATCTTAACTACTCACTTCATGCAGCAGAAATTACGTAAACGTAGACTGCCTACAATGCAGTCTCATTTTAGATAGAGCAAGAGAATATCTCCCTGAGCAGACTTCTGTAATTACGCCATTTTACGTCTGGATGGGACCCAAGAGATAATCTGCTCCCATTAACGGCAGGGATGAGGAAACTGAGGCCCAGAAGCTGAAGTGCTGGCAGCCGATCCAAGCCCTTCTTTGCACTGACTGCGTGGGAATGCCAGGGCGATAGTGTCGGGTTTTGTAAAGTGAATAATCAAAACTGAATGAGCCTGTCGTTGCCACCGGTGTTTCATATCCTGAACTTACTTTCAAGAGAGGACGTGAGCAAGTGAAAGATTAAAAAGGAGAAAACTCTTAGCTAAATTGTTCCCAACCCTCCCCCTGCCCTAAAAGACTAATAAAAATGGTAAGAGTAACATTAGCCAGGATTTAATCCCGATATTTACAATTCTTACAGTGAAAAATGAGAAGTGTCCCGAAAAACTAGAAATATCAGAGATCTGACAGTGCCTTTTACCTAGCCTTCTTTATTTTCTTTCAAAGGGCCATTTATGCAAAATGTATATACAAGAGGGATAAGACTTCAATGACCACATCAAATATATTACAGAAAAGAACACAGAAGCCTTTTAGTGACTTTGGGCAAGTCCTTTCTAGTTTTTCATCTGTACAGTGGAAAGATTAGTATTTTTCAAGCCTGTCTGGGACGACGGCGCACCTTATCAATTTAGTAGGTCATGACTAGCATGTTTTGTGATGAAAAAGAAGAGACTAGAAAATCAATTCAGACCATATTACTAGTATTAACAGCAGGCATACATCTGTGATATATGGGTGTGTGTGTGTGTGTCCCCAAATATAAAAACATTTGTGTGTGACTGCGTTTTCATGCAGAATGTATCTCTTTACTGTGGGTCGTGGTCAAAGAGGTCTGAAAGTCACAGAAGCTACCCACCTAATGTCTCTCTTAGCTCTTCTCTTGATTTCTATATCTACTAATTAATTATTTTATATACTTTAGACCTATGAACTTTAGACCTCTGAGGTGCATTTTACTAATTATTGATATATCATCAGCATCACTGTGGAGCAAAATAAAAATATACCCAAATACAGTTTTCTGTGTTTCCATATATGTTGAAAATCACAAGCTCTGGAGCAAGACCGCCTGGGTTTGAACCAAAGCCCTGCGGCTTCTGAGCTGTGAGACTTGAAGGAGGTTCCTTCACTTTGTGTGCTGCACCTTCCTGGTTTGCACGTGAGCACAGTATGTGTCCACTCCCAGGGCTGGTGTCTGAATTGGCAGAACTACTGTCGGGCAGAGGCAGGGAGACGACTGCCCTGCACACAGTCAGCACTTGCGAGGATCTGCTATTATTACTACGGTCTTTTCTATTTGGTCTCTTCCTGCAAATTATTTCAAAATTCCCTACATGCAAAATTATAGGCATTTAGGAATCTGTATCTATATTCAGTAAGCATTTTGAAAACCAACATGAAGTACTTGAATACAGTATTTCACTGCAGAGGTTCTACTACAAATGCAATCATTGTCACCGGCTCTACCATTTTCCCGAAGATACAGATGAAGTCCTTCCTCAGAACTCCAAATATCTGAAATACAAAGAGTTCTCAGGACTTGTGGTAATTATGGGATGGAGGGAAGGTAAGTGGAGGAAGAGATACACTCTTAAAAAAATAACCCAGGGGCGCCTGAGTGGCTCCAGTGGCTGGGCATCCGGCTTTGGCTTAGGTCATGATCTCACAGTTTGTGGGTTTGAGCCCTGCGTCAGGCTCTGTGCTGACAGCTCGGAGCCTGGAGCCTACTTTGGATTCTGTGTCTTCTTCTCTCTCTGCCTTCCCCTGTTCACGCTCTGTCTCTCTCTCAAAAATAAATAAACATTAAAAAAAAAACCCAAATCTAACTGCACCTGCTGAAAAAAACATTCAAAATGCAGGACACTGATCACCCAATGGCTGTTTCTTCTGCACACAAGCTGGATCCCTTCTAGACGGAGAACTGGACAGGGGTTAACAAGGGGTCTGCTGCCACCAGCAGCTTTCCCGGGAGGTCGGACAGCTGTCCCCCAGCCGGGTCACCACCCCCACCCCTAGCTGGCACCTCCCAATCTCCTGGGCGGGGGTGAAGCTCCTCATACACCAGCCCCCCACTCCTCAAGGCACATCCTCCACTTGCTGATGACGGGTGACGGACCCTGCATGTGTCCCGGGCTGGGACAGCCCTGCTTATCCAGCTGCCACATGAAGGGGCAGGGAGGGCAGGGTGCGCCCAGATGCCAATCTCACATAGGCCCCAGGACCCACCACGTCCTGTCCCAAGGGCCATCGAGGCCTGCCTTCAAACACGCATATCAGAGCCTTGGAACCAACCTGCTGCCTCAGCGCCCGCGGGCATCTCCTGGGGGAGCAGGTTCTGAACGGATGGGGCAGGGTGACAAAGGGCCAGCCGGCCTCGAATGGAGAGCTGTCACCTCAAGGAGAATCTCTAGGACCCTGATAGTCCCCAAAAGCTGTGTAACGTACCTGCATCAGATCCTGCTTTTCTTTTTCTCCTGAGCTAATAGCCTTTCTGATAGATTTCAGTTCCGTTAGAATGGCTTTGGCTTCACTAAGTTCATAGCCACTCTGGCCCCCAGACATTTTCTTATCAATTCTGTGAAGAGAAAAGAGAAAAAAAGTCAATGACCGTTGTAGACCGAGACAAGGTACACAAAGAGCTGGTGCTGGTCTGGGACTACCATAGCTGCCTGATGAATTTGCTACTTGCTTCCCACGTGCCGGTATCACCCTTCCAGGCCGACGGTCCCTCCCGTTTTCTCTGCCCACCACCTCTGGCTCACACGCCCCCATCGCCCACCTCACGCCCAGTCCGCTTCTCAACACGTTCAGGCTCAGCCCTTTTGTCTTCGGTCGGTTTGGGTGATCCCTCCACTGGCCGAATCTACACCTCCTCACGCTAACCCGACCCCCATCCGGAGAAAGGTTAAGGCCATGGGAAATGATGCAGCAGGGCAGGGGCGCCCCTGAACTGAGCCACAGGAGGTGCGGGACCCTCACTGCCGCCTCAGCCTACAAGTCATGATGTCTGTGCGAAGCCCAGCACGGGGCCTGGGAGCTGACGGGCGCTTCGTAAATGGGAGCGGTTAGTGTCTATACCAGGGAGAATCCTACAATATTTGGATCGTGTGGTTAGTTTCCTGTTGGTTTTCAGACACGTGAAAAGTACCTGTTCTGTTTTTATGGCACTTATGAGTCGAGGTAAAACTACTGGCCTTGTGGACGAGTTCAAATCTCGGAACGAGGCAGAAGAGCAGATTGTGCTCACCCGTCAACTAACACTGAATAAACAATTCTTCCACCAGCTCGTCCATCACCCCTGCAGATCTGCTCACCAAATGTCCTTCCGGTTTGCACGGTCACCCTGTGTCAGGGGGGTGTCAAGTAACCTAATTCTTTGTGCAGGAAGGGCCCAGCCAAATTACCTGATCCTTTAAAAAAATAGTTTAACAGTATCCTCAGTGTCACTCTCCAGCCCTTGAGGCTGCCCAGGGTTCATTTTGAACACAACTCGGGGTTCCCTTGGAAGAGCATAGGGCTATGCGTCTGCCCCATTAGACAACAGCTCTCATTCCTGGACATAAATCTTAATCTTATCCCAATGGTACCTATTGGGCCACAGAAAACTGGCTCTGAGCTCATTCAGTTTAAAACAGGTCATGATTTAAATTTATGTCAATGTGAAGGGTATAATCTGCAAACACAAAAACCAAACCAAACCAACAACCCACCAACGGGGCCATCTTCCTCTTCCAAAGTTACTCAAGCAAATGCAGTCTGCAGATGACCTATTTCCCCAAGTGCTATTTTAGTAAATATTTTATTGCTAGAGAGTCTTAACCTGAGAAAATCAAATAAATTTCATCATAAGATTATTTGATAATAAAGTACAACCAATGACGTCACAGAATTAAACAGCCGTGTGCGCACGCACGTACAGTGTTCAGGGTGGGAAGGGACCCTAGAGAACACCGGTCACACTTCCTCCGAGTGAGACAGCAAGACCAGAAAGTTTACATGAGTTTAGCCCTGAAATTGCACAAACACTTAGCTAGTGCGGGCATCATCCTCCAAATGAGACTTAGGCTTAGGGCTCCTCTGACTATTACACTTAGAATATTTGATAAAAATCACTCGGAGTACTTCAAATATTGGTTAATTCCATTTATCTGGGGAAGGATTTATCAGTGAAGTTGTTGGCTCCCTTAAGTATTACATCTACCAACTTAGTTGAGGCAAAAAAACTTTATTTTAGTTAAAAAAGCAACAGGCCTGAGATTTCATGAAGCAGCTACTAACACTGGACCCTTAGACTGTGTCAAAGTGAATTTCTAAAACCCAAGTGATTTCTTCCTATTTGTGTAAAACCTTCAGAATCTAACAGCAAAACAGATCTTGAAGTCAGAAATCAACTGTAACGTGAGAGAAAACAAAGTAGGCAAGCTGTTCTCAGAAATTAACTTTAACACTTAAAAATAAAGGCAAAACTACGTCAAGCCTGCTCATTGACACTTCAGAGGGCTTCAGAACCAGACAAAAATTCCCTGGCTGCCCACCGCTCGCTCAGCTGGGTGCCAAACACGACGGGGACGGGCCACCTCGACTCAGCGCCCACCGCGGAGCTCCTTCCGGACTTCCTGTCCTTTCTTCTGCCTCCTTCGAGCACCCCCATCGTCCTCTAACTGTTCCTGTTCTGCTTCTCCTGTCTTTCCTCAACTCTGCGTCTCCTACTTTTTCTTTTTCGACCCTAACTGACCCTAAAATAAAACCAAACAAAAATCGAACAACGTATCAGCATATGTGCTGATCTTTAAAGCAAACTACTGTGATTTTGTTCTTGATTTGAAAAATACCATTTTCTAGTCTTCCCTAAAATTTTTTTTTCAAAAACCTGTTTTCCTTTTGTTTTTCTTCTGTGTACCCTATTAGTAATTTCCCATATATATGTATATATCTTTGTTTCTTCCGAAAGAGAAGAGATCCCCATTTGCCTGCCTTCCCTGGGAAATATGTACCCCTGAGCCAAAGTTTCACAGAAAAGGTACATACTTTGGCTTGCTGAGTACTTCATCTCGTCTCATTTTCCAAATTTGAGTGAATGCTGAAGGTGGCAAAGTAGAAATGTCCGTCTTCATATAAGCTATGCTATTGCTTAGGCCAAGGTCAACTTTGGGACCACAGACTGAAATGAACAATGTAGAGAACAGGGCTGCCAGCATAAACTACTGTACCCAGTAAAAGGAAAGCCTGAGTTTAAATTACATTACAGCTCCAGATTTGGCAAAAATATTCCATTCTATTGTGAATAAATGAGAAACTACAAAAGCCTGGAGTAGGATTCTATTTAAATCTCTTCCTGAAACATATTTTCTGTCAAACCCCCATGTTAAAGTCCCTTTATAGTATCAGGAATGTGGTTTCTTGGAAAGTATGGTTTCTGGGTTCAATCAATTATTATTGGATGTTCTAGTAGTCTGGGGGTTAACATCTGAACGAAAACAGCTTTATTTTGTCTATAGTGAGGATCGACGAGAGGTCTGTGATGTTAGATATCATATCTCTCTGCCTTTGGTTCAAGGGATTAGAATCATTGCAAGAGAATGCCTGAATTTCTACAACAAATGTCTATTGTTTTCTCCTGGAATGTTATTGACAGATTCTTAAACATGCCTTAGATTCCTATAAAAATTGCTTGCAAGCAAACTGTTTTAAAACAATACAGCATTGTTATTTCAATATAGCAAAAACAGCAAGTTTGGCTAACCTTTAATCCCGGGTGGTGACATGAGTTACAATCCATGTGCCTTAGAAGTGTCTGAAGTGTAGCTAACCACTTTGTGGCACTCTGCAAAGTGTGTTCTCTCTCTCCATCCCGCCACAAAGCCATCCTTTATGCTGCTATGCAGTTACTAAATATCACACTGACAGCCGTCTAGCTCTGCTCTGTTTTGAAGGGGGGCTCTGGAGGGTCTTAGAACCCAGCCATACATGAGAACCACCTGGGGAATCTCATAAAATATACCCAGATGGAGACCAGAAATAGGTACTTTTTAAACAGATGATTCTAATACGCAGTCAGGTTTGGAAACCCCTAGGATAGGAGCATCTGAAAGCATAAAATGGTTACGCTCACATGAGTAACTGGCAAGACAGAAGACCGCCATAAGCCAAAGTCCGAGACTGGTGGTCAGGAGTCGTGCCTGGTGTTCTGACCTGTAACTCATCGAGCAAACACGCACAACTCCCAGCCAGCTTCTGCTGGTCTGGCCAACAGATACACAGGATCTTTATAAGGGGTAATGCCTTCTGCGCTGGACGGCCACGCTGGGGGGAGTGGGGGAGGGACGGGAGGCAATGAGAGGCTCTCCATAAACACTGCTCGTGGCCGGCACCCAGGCCTGTGCGCAGGGGAGGGAAGCGCGGAACAGCCTGACGCCTCTGCAGGGACCAGGCCTTCAGTCTGCTCTGCGCTCACGTGGCTGTGAGAACCTTCGGCTTCTTGCCTCGCACCAGAGACCCTGCGGCAGGACGGGAGGTTTGGGGATTCTGGGTGTGCCTGTCAGGTTTAGCTGGGCCCGCGTGTCAGCAGGGAGAATGGTGGCTTCCGGGGGGCCGGGGGGTGCTGGGAACGGGGCAGGAGATCCCAGGCTCTGCTGCCCTGTCAGCCATATTTTCCTTACCTTGGCCCAGCCTAGAGTTAGGCCCGTGGCCTGTCAGGCTTGACTCCAGAACTGGAAAGGGCAGAAGGGACACTAGAAATGAGGCGCTGGCTCAAGCTCCTCGGGGACAACCTGGCTGGCTCCCTGAGGTCAGCCCGGAGCCCAGGGCAGCAGAGGCTCCCCACATCCGGCCGCGAGAGCCCAACATGGAGGCACTTCCTGTGCGCATTCCCTTGCTCCAAACCTCAGTCTTAGAGCAGCCTGGCAGGGGCCCAGGGCACAGAGTTAAGGTTCCCACTGGTTTCTTTGCACCTCCCACGATGAATAAAACTTCAGACCTCTTTAACGTGTACAGATTCCCCCCAAGTTTTTTGGTTGTTGGTTCACTGGTTTTCTTTGGTTTTTGGTGCAGAGCTCTGAGCTTTTTACTTCATGTCTCTTAGAGAAATCTCGTATGTAATCCGTATTTCTATTTTCTTTGTATTAGTTAGGGGGCTTTGAATTATTCTAAAGTGAATTTCAGTAATTTTATACTCACTGTTGCAATGTCTCAAAGCCTTGTTCTTTATAGAGCAATTCTTGCTTCATCTGCGAGAGTTCTCGCTTCAGCTTTTTAACCTTTTGTGAGAAATCAATGTAAATATGAATGTTTGTAAGTAATTAGCAACACGGTTTTAAAAGACAGTCTATTGGTAAGCTATTAAACACACAAACACAGCTATTAGCTTAACATTCACGCTGTTGGTTTTCCCTGGACAGCAGTTCTGCGGAAGGTAGCTTAATGATGTTTAAATTATCAATGATGTGCAGTGCTATCAACGTTTACCCTCAGCGTCTTATTTAGCGACATTCCTACGAGCTGGCATCATGACTGCCTCCATTTTGCGACCGATGACCAGGAAGGGGAGAGTGAGAACTTGAAATCCCGGCGTGTCTAACCCCGAAAGCGTGTAGTCCTCCTCTCTGTCGCTCCGCTCCAGGACCACTGGCCTCGCTGTTTCTCAAATGCATCAGGCAGTACCTGCCTCAGTGCTTCTGCCGCGTGCCGTTCACTCTGGCTTGTCACCCAGGCCTCGGCTCACATGTCGCCTTTTCACTCAGATAGGACTTCTCTAACCATCCCACCATTGCCCCCACTCTGTTTTATTTAGTGCATAGTATTTCTCGAGTGCTGTCATCTGCTGTGTTCTCACTGTCTGTCCCCCGGGGGAAAGTAAGCCACATCGCACCATCTATCTCCCAAGCTTCTAGAAAGGTAGCGGGCACCATGAGAAATAAAATGACAGGGACAAAAAATGTCTGCTCCATAAACATTTGCTGTCAAACTGAGAACGTTTTTTTCCCCTGTTGTCCAATATATTCTTGGTAACGACAATGCTAAGATGTGATAGGTCTAAAAAAGAGCAGGAGCCTGGTTCCGTCACAAACGAAAGGTCTTCACGCGGGTGTCACAGATTTATTTCCATGTTAGAGCCTTACATTTTAAGCACTTTCTGTGATACAGTATTTCAAAGTGCTTTGGAACTTTTATTTCCTATTTAGTCCGTTCCACAAATATTTCCTGACTTTCTGCTATGTGGCAGGTCCTGGGGTCTGAAGTGTGAATAAAACCGACAAGACCTTTGCCCTCATGGGTCCTACGGACCATCGGGGGAGCCAGGTGTGGAGCAAATAATCCTCCAACGAAACAAATCTTACCAATTACCGTGGGGGATATAAAGGAAAGTCTCAGGTCCTTCAGGATAAAAAGGAAGGGCGGGACCTGGTTTAGGGTGAGGAGCTGGAGAAAGCCTGTCTGCGGAAATGAGTTTAGGCAGAGCGGGTCTGCGGGGCTTCGTTTGGTCAAGGGGGGTCCTCAGAAGGTAGGGCTGGCGGACAAACCCTACACGGTGGGAGGAGGAAACTCAGAGCAAATGTGAGATTTGCTGAATTAAAGAAGTGGGATGCAGCATGTGGTGCGACTGGAAAAGAGGGGCTTATTATATAGAGCCGTGATGCCACGCGGAAGATTTCTAAATCTTAAGAACAGTTAGAACTGAGGAGGAATTTTAAAGCATGATCTGCTTTATGATTTTTCAAAAACCACTGTGATGACTAGTGATTGGACCAGCGGGGCCAAAGGGGCCATTCCCCTACGCTGCGGGCTGGCCCTTGGGCAGTGTAGAGCGCAGAGGAAGAATATATTGGGAGGCAGGATCTACAGGACTTGATGATGGACTCAGTGTACATGGTGGGAGGGATGTGTCAAAGGTCACCGCCAGGACTGTGACTTGCCAGGTGGGCGCACGAAGGTGCCTCCCTGGAGGGCGGGACCAGATCTTGGGGTAGGATCAAGGGTGTTCTTTAAGATGTTTAGTTTTCTGATACCCACGAAACTTCAAAGGTGATTAGAATTTGGAAGCTTGATGTTCAGAAGCGTCTAGACCAGAGGTCTAAAACTGAAAGTCATTGATATAAAGACGATACTTTAAATGCATGAGAATTAATGAGATCCCCTGGAGAGAGTGTGTATGGAAAACAGAAGAGTCGGGAACATGCCTCAGGCATCTCCAGCACTCAGAGGTCTACTTCAGGAAGGAACAACAAAAAAAAAAACAACAAAAAAAAACCACTCTGTGAAGCCGTGGCAAGAGAAGCTGGAGGGAAAAGAGGGCATCTCGGAAAAAGAGTCAAGGGGGAGACGAGGCACTATGCAGCATAAAATGACAAGGACAAGGGCTGTGCAAGACTCCTGTCTGTAGACCTAAGGCACAGGACTTTGCGCATTCTGGATATTCAATAATTTATCTGTTGATAAATTACCTGTGGCGCTTATCTGACTGTCTAAGAGTCTGTGTCCTAAGGCGCTTCTATTTTATTAGGGAAAAGGAAAAAGCAAATAATTATGTTGCAAGGCCCAGTTGAGAACTACAAAGGGATGTGCAAACAATGCTACTGGAATCCAAAGGACGGGAGTTCCTGTGGCCGACCTCAAGGAGCGGGAGACGGGAGAGGTTGGATTTGGATTTTTGAAAGTGCTTGAATATTCATGACGAGCAATGAGCTCATTCACCCTGGATTCTCAAGACTTCCTAGTTGATTGGATTATTAGCATGTCAAAAGAGCCATCAGCAATCAATAGCTCTTTCCACAAGTACTTCTGCTTCTGACAGCACTCTAAAGAGCTGTTTACCAAAGACTGTAACATTTTTATCTTAAAACAACAACAACCACAGCTAATCCAAAACTCAATTGCAACTCAAATAGCTGGGCTGAGGCTTGTCTCTACCTTTGAAGACACAGCTGATAAGACAATGGTGATAGGAACCCACTTAAAACAACCGAATTAAAACAATTAGCATATCTCACGGTCATAAAATAGCATTCCACTTAAAATCCTTTGGATTGAGAAACCACACTCCTTTTACTTCCTTTCAAAACTTTACATTCAAAATCTAAAGTTAACTTTGGACCTTTCAGACTCTTCTCTCTTTGAGTGATGTGAGATTTTACCGTCCTCTGAGTGACCAGGATAGAGGAAGTTAAGCTGTGCTTTCTTGCATTCTGCATTATTTATTTTACCCAAGGTTGGCTCTAAGCCACTGTTTTCATCTTGGGGGCTCCTCCTAGTGAACTACCTGAATGATGTTTACCTCTGACTATCAATGTTGCATTTTACATCGTGACCTATGAAAAAGCCTGATCCTATTATAATGACAAGTGAAAACAGGGGATCCTTTCAATCAAACATCATTTCCAACTGTTTTTAGTTTTAAGAATATGGTCTGAACTAGTTCAACAACCTTTCTTCTCCGAGAACCGTTGGACATCCTCAGCTACCACAAGATCGCTGTTTCTTTTCTTCCATTCTCCAGCTCACCCTCAAATGTAGGACACAGACTGGAAACACCAACATCCTTCCATCAAAGCTCAAGGATTAAGCTAATGCTGACGTGCAAATTTAGCACAAGGTAGAGAAGCAAGGACGGGAGCTAAAATGCAAGAGGACTTTATGTATTTGCAGGCATCGTGCTAAATATAGATGTCTATTTTCAATCTGCATAACTACTCTACAGATAGTTTTAATTCTTATTTTATAGGTTGAGGACTCTCAACCCAAAAAAGAATAAGTAAGTAATGTGCTGAAGGTTACACTGCTACCAAAGAATGGAGAACAATCCAGAACCCAGGAGATGGATTTTAAAATTAACTATAAATATACAAGTTTTAGCTACTAATGGCATGATAATACACTTTGATAATACAAAAGACAAACTAGAATTTTGGAAAATGACCCAAGTAAAACCTATGGCCCTTATTTTACCTTGGAAACTTCATTATTTATATATTCCACCCAAACTGAACACATGAGCGGCCCACAAGCCTTACGGCCCATGTGTTTTTCTCTTACATACTCAACTTTCTGCCCTAGCCAACCGTCTAATTTCATAGACTTACTTCTGAGGAATCAAATCTCACAACACAGAGTATCAAATTGGAGGCAGAAGACCCATGCTTTTTACACATTTCCTGCTTTCTATACTGACTACCCTAAAGCAACTGACATTTTAAATTGATTTTGAGGTTATTTCAGCAAACCAGGAAGATACTGTGATTAAATATGATGAGTGGGACTGGAAATCACAGAGCTTCTTATCAGTTCTTACAGTCCTGGTATAATAAGTCTTATTTTAAAAGTTGGAGAAAGAAGATGACAATGAAAGAAAAGTAAATTCCAGAAATCTGTGAACCTTGGGAGGATCACGAGACAGGCAGGTTTCATACATCCGCCCTAAAAGTGAACCTTGTACCATTAAAACTATAATGAGCAAAATGGCATTTGACTAATGACTCCCTTCCCTTTTCACCACGTTCTCTACTCTCTTGCCGAGAGCTCCTTAAGCAACCAACAAAGGGCAACTGTCAACTTGCTCCTTCTGGAAATCTTTCTCTTCACCACTGCTTGCTCCTCACTAACATCCTTCACCACCCCGGCCTCATCTCAAAAGTCACCTTTAAAGAAAATGAGAAATCAGCTTCAGATAGATAAAGGATCAATAATAAACAATTTTTTGACTTTACTAAAGAGCAGAGGAAAACAGGGGCGCCTGTGTGGCTCTGTCGGTTGAGTGACCAACTTGATTTTGGCTTAGGTCATGATCCCAGGGTTGTGGGATTGAGCCCTAGGTTGGGCTCCGTGCGGAGCATGGAGCCTGCTTAAGATTGTCTAACTAACTAACTAAATATATAAATATACATTTAAAAAAAAAGAGGAAACAATCCCAGATACTGTTGGAGCCATTTGTGATGATTAACACATGGATTCTGTCATCAGAAACAAGATGACCGAATACAATATATGCATATATATATATTTTTTAAGTCAAACTTTAACAACAATAAAAAGAAAATAAAACCAAAGCCACTGGAAAAAAATTGTATGAAATATTTATGAAACATACTACCCTGGGATACACATATTAGCTAAAAATACAAAAGGTCAATGCCAGATCCCTATAAATAGTTAAAATAAGTCAGTAAGTTGTCATATGCCCCAGCAATTCTGCTCACAGGTATTTGGCCAAGGAAAATGAAAACATACGTCCACACAAACACTTGTGTAGTAACGTTCATACTATTCATAATAGCCAAGAAGTGGAAACAATCCAAATAAACACCAATTGATGAATGGATGAAATTGGCATATGTGTACAATGGAACATTATTCAGCAATAAAAAGGAATTATGTACTAATATATGCTACATGGATGAACCTTGAAAATATTATGCTAAGTGTAAGAAGTCTGTCACAAAGACCACAATGTGTATGATTCCATTTATGTGAAATGTTCAGAATAGGTGAATCTAGAGACAAAAAATAAATGAGTTGTTGCTTGGTCTTATGGGTGGAGGAGAAAGATCTGGGGAATGGGTAGGAACTGCTAATAAGGGTTCCTTTTGAGGGAGACCAAAATGTTCTAAAATTAGATTGCGACTATGGGTATACAATTATGAGAATATTGAAACGCAGTGAATTGTACCTTTTAAATACAGATAAACTGTATGGTATATGGATGAACTATTTCTCAATACAGCTGTTAAATAAAAAATAAAAAATAAATGAGCAAATGGAAATAGAAAAGGTTAGACCATCACATACATACATACATATACATATGTAGGTACAAACAATAATTACCTCCCAACAAAGATAAAATTGAAAACCTTGGTATCATTATATGTCAATTAAAATAGCAGAAAATAAATACCAAGAACAAAAAACTTGGTCAAATGGCTTACACTTCAGATTAATATCCATAGTCTTTATAGTGGTCTACAGGGCTCACAGGTTCTGCCTTCACTTCGTCTCCCAGATTAACACTCCCCGCTCTTCCTACAGGGGGGCCACATTTGACTTCTTGTTCTATGAAGATCAAAGGGCTTCTCTGACATCGGGACCTTCACATGAGCTCTTTCCCACCTAACTTCCGCACCATCTCTGTCAGTTGTTCCTTTCCAAGAATTTCTTCTATAACTAACCCTTGAACAACATAAGGCTTAAGGGATTGAACCCCCTGCACAGTAAAAAACCTGCATTTAACTTTTTTTTAAGTTTACTTACATATTATTTTGAGAGAAACAGAGACAGCAGGAGTCAGGGATGGGTAAAGAAGGAGAGAAAAACCCAAGCAGCCTCTGCACTGCCAGTGCAGAGCTTGATATGGGGCTCGAACTCACAAAACCAAACCAAGAGCCAAAACCAAGGGCCACCCAGGTGCCCCTGCATTTTACTTCTGATTTCCCCCAAACTTAACAGCCTACTATTGACTGGAAGCCTTACAAATAACATGAACAGTCAATTAACATATGCTGTGTAGATATATGTATTATAGAATAGGTTTTTATAGTAAAGTTAAACTGAAGAAACTGTTCTTAAGAAAATCATAAGGAAGAGAAAATACCTTTACAATACTGCACTATATTAAAAAAAAACAAACCAACGTATAAGTGGACCAGGGTAGTTCACGTCCATGTTGCTCAAGGGTCACCTGTGAAGCACACTACCAGTAGTCTTTCAAGGCTAGCTTCTCTCATGTATCCTTTGCTTTTGAAATTCATCCATTTTGTATCAGTATCTTGTTTTTATGGGTGAACCTGCATTTTATGGATAAATCACAATTTGTTTATCCATTCATTCACAGATGGGCATTTAGGCTTGAGCTAGTAAGAATAAAGATCCTGTGGTTGTACAATTTTGCATTCCTGTAGTAATGTGAAAGAGTTCTATCTGCTGATGACCTCCCTCTGAGCACTGTTTTAGGTACATCCCATACATTTTTATGTATTTCCATTTTCAGTTAGTTTAAGATATTAAAAAACATTCTTTGCTTTCTTCTTTGACCAATGAATTATTAAGAAGTATGTAATAATAATCAAGTATTTGGAAAACTTTCCAGATGTTTGTTTCTGACATCTAATTCCACTGACTCTACTCTACTGTAATCATACTCAGTTTGATTTTCAGTCCCCTAAATGCACTGAGACTTCTGTTCATCACTTTTGGCAAGTTCTCCTTTGTGAATGTGCCTACATTTGAGAATAATGTTGTTTTGCTATTTTTAGTTGATGTGTTGTACAAATATTACTTAGATCAGGTTTGTTGATGGTATTGTTCAAAACGTCAACAACTGTGCTTATTTTTTTCTTTTTCTTTCTTTCTTTTTTTTTTTTTTTTTTTTGCTGATTTTCTGTCTATATATTCCATCAATTACTGAGAAAGGAGTATTGACATATCCAAGTATAATTTTGACTCTGCCTTTCTCCTTTCAGTTCTGTTGGTCATCACTTCAGGGATTTGAAGCTCTGTTATGTGTATACATCTTTAAAGTTATGTGCACACATCTTTATGTGCTTTGATGAAGGGATTTTTTTAGTATAAAATCCCCAGTAATATTATCCTTGTTCTAAAGTGTACTTTGATATTAATATGGCAACTGCAACTTTCTTAGTATTTCCATTTTCATGATATTTTTCATTCCTTTAATTTTAACTTACCTGGATCTTCATATTTACAATAGCTCTTTTGCAGCCATCATGCAGTTTGGTCTTATTTTACCATTCTAATCATTTTTGCCTTTTAATTGGAGAGTGTACACCACTTACATTTAGTGTAATTATTAATATAGTTAGGTTTAAATCTACTATATTTGTTTTCTACTTGTCACATATGTTCTTTTATCCTTTCTACCTCTATTCCTTCCTCTTTTGGATTAACTAATGTTTTTGATTCCATTTTATCTCCACTATTAGTATTAACTCTAGTATATCTGTATTTTCTCAGTGGTTCCTCTAGGCCAGAGATCAGCAGATGACAGCTTGTGGGTCCAACATATCCTGTGGCTTAATTTTTTACGGCTTGTGACTTAACCATGGTTTTCATGTTTTTAATAACTACCCCCAAAAACTGAAAAGAAAAATCTATGGCAGAGACTGTATGTGGCCTTCTCTATCAGTTTTCTGTTGCTGGAGAACAAATTACCACAAAATTGGCTGCTTAAAATTACATTCATTTAAGAGCTCAAGCAAGGCCCAGCTTGTGAATTCTTGGTTCAAGGTATCACAAAACTGAAATTGAGGTGTCAACCAGGCTGAGTTCTCTCGTGGAAACTCTGGGGAAAAATTCACTCCTCACTACATTCTTGCTCTGGGCTGAATTTACTTCCTATGGTCCCACGAAGGACTGAGAGTAAGTTTCCTCACTGACTGTCAGCAAAGGTCACCTTCAGGTCCTCTCCCTGTGGGTTCCTCCATCCTGAACACAGAAATGGTGCACTAAATGCCTATTGTGTTTTGAACATCTGACTTCCTTCTCTATAATCGGTCACGGAAATGCTCTGTTTTTTAAATTTTATCATTTTACTTTATTTTCATCATGGTAAGTGTACTATTTAGTCCTCATCCATTTCCTCCACGTGCCCACCCATCTCCTCCCGGGTAATTGTGTTTGTTCTCTATAGTTAGGAGTCTGTTTCTTGCTTTCTTTCTCTCTTTTCCTTAGGAAATGCTATTTTTAAAGGGCTGATGTGATTACCTCCAGCCCACCAGGATGATCTTCCTATTTTTAAGATAAATATGCCATATAAAATAACTTAATCATGAAAAGATCCACCACATTCAGCTCAGAGATTATGTAGGGTACTTATAAGAGGGAAGGTAAGGAAGCAGGAAATCAAAGAGCATACCTTACAATTTTACTTAACATATCTCAAAATCTTCAATTTTTTACTATATGGACCTTTATTTAAAAAGTCTGGCAACTCCTGCTTTAGTGTGTAAAATATACAGACTACCTGCAAATAATGCTATATTTCTTAAGTGCCTTGTGACAATATCAGTTTATTTCCCCCCCCCAACCTTTGTTATCCTATATTTTGCTTCTAAATATTTTATAAACCCTATTACATATTTTATTATGTTTGTTTAAGTAAGCAAATATATTTAAAAAGACTTTAAATTACTAAAAAGTCTTCTATTCACATGTATATTTACTATTGCCTACATTTAAAAAAATGTTTTATTTATATTTAAGAGAGAGAGAGAGACAGCATGAGCAGGGGAGGGTCAGAGAGAGAGGGAGACACAGAACCTGAAGACAGGCCCCAGGCTCTGAGCTGTCAGCACAGAGCCTGATGCGGGGCTCAAACCCACGAACTGTGAGATCACGACCTGAGCCGAAGCCAGACGCTCAAACGACTGAGCCACCCAGGCGCCCCTACTATTGCCTACATTTTTCATTACTTTCTGGAGATCCAAATTTCCATACGGTATTGCTCTCCCTCTACTTGAAGAAATTCCCTTTAGCATTTAATATATTATAGTTCTAAAGGCAATCAATTCTCACAGATTGTGTGTCTGAAAACCTTCTTTATTTTACCCTCACTTAAAAAAAAATTCATGGTAAAATATACATATAATAAAATTCACCCTTCATCAATTTTTATCTATTTTTATTTTTTTAATGTTTATTTATTTTTGAGAGAGAGAGAGACCGAGCACTTGCGGGGGAGGGGCAGAGAGGGAAACAAGAATCTGAAGCAGGTTCCAGGCTCTGAGCTGTCAGCACAGAGCCCAACATGGGGCTTGAACTCATGTACTGCGAGATCATGACCCCAACTGAAGTCAGATACTTAACCGACTGAGTCACCCAGGTGCTCCAACCTTTTAGCCATTTTTAAGTGTATAATTTAGTGGCATTAAGTGCAACCATCATCACCAGTCATCTCCAGAACATTTTCATCATCCCAAACTGAAACTCTGTACCCACTGAACACTAACTTCCCATTCTTCCCTCCCCCCAGTCCCTGCTAACAACTATTCTACTTTCTTTAAGTTTGCCTATTCTAGACACCTCCCATAAGGGGAATTAATCAGTATTGGTTTTGTGTCTGGTTTGATTTCACGTGGCATAATATTTTCAAAATTAATCTATGTTATAATATGTATCAGAATTTCATTTCTTTTTAAGGCTGAATAATACACACACACACCATATTTTATTTCCATTCATCTGTTGATGGATATATAAGTTGTGTCATGGCTAATTTTATGTATCGACTTGGAGGATGTTTTTTAATGACATTAACATTTAAATTAATGATCTGAGTATGCAGTTTTGCCTCTATAATGTGGGTGGGCCCTAACCCAATCAGCTAATGACCTGATTAGAACAAAAAGATCAGCTTCCCCAAGTAAGAGGGAAGTCTCCAGGAGACTGCCTTCAGACATCATCTGCACCACTGGCTCTCCTGGGTGTCCACCTACAAGCTTTGCATAGGAACCACATCTTTGGCTGGTCTACAGTGCAGATTTGGATTTGCCGGTCTCCACAATCATGTGAACCATTTTTTAAAAATGTTTTTTATTTATTTTTGAGAGACAGAGAGAGACAGTGCAAGCAGGGGAGGGTCAGAGAGAGAGGGAGACACAGAATCTGAGGCAGGCTCTTGGCTCTGAGCTGTCAGCACAGAGCACAATGCGGAGCTCAAACCCACGAACCGTAAGATCATGACCTGAGCTGAAGCCGGACTGAGCCACCCAGGTGCCCTGTGAACCACTTCTTATAATAAATCTCTTTCTACACACACACACACAGACAGAGACACACACACAGTTAGTTTTGTTTCTCTGGAAAACCCTGACTAATACAGCTTGTTTCCACCTTTCAACTATTGTGAAAAATATCACTACGGACACTGGTGGACAAGAATCTGGGGACTCCTAGAAGTAGAACTGCTATTTCACATGGTAATTCCATGTTTCTGAGCAACTGCTATACTGTTTTCCACAGTGGTTGGACCATTTTCCATCCCCACCCCCAATGCACAAGGGTTCCAATTTCTCCACATCCTCACCAATACTTGTCTCTTTTCCACTTTAGAAACCAAAACCAAAACCTCCTAATGGGCGTGAGGTGATAACCTCACGATGCCTTTGATCTGCATTTCCCTAATGAATAGCAGTGTTGATCATCTTGCTTACTGAACATTTGCGTATCTTCTTTGGACATGTGTCTGTTGAAGTCCCTTGCCCATTTTTGAAGTGGGTTGTTTGTTTTTGCGTTGTTTTGAAAGATACTTTCATTAGGTATAGCACTCGAGGTTGACATCTTTTCTCTTAGTACTCTAAAAGTGTCACTCCATTGCCTCGTCATGTGCATAGTTTCTGATAAGAAGTCTGTTCTGATTATCTTTCTTCCACTGTACGTAACGTGTTTAACTTCTGTGGTTGCTTTTAAGATTTTTCCTTCTCACTGAAATTCAGCAACTCAATTACGGGAAACCTTGCTGAGATCTGGTTTTATTCAGCTCTGGAGTATCTTCTGGGACCTATGGATTTATAGTTTCAATTTCTTTAAGTATTTTTTGTGATTTCTTCCTCCTTGCTCTGCAGTGGGGCCTCTAACGCACACATTAACCGTTTGGGATTGGACCAGGGGACACTGAGGCGCCGTCCACGTGTTCTCAGGCTTTTTTCATCTGTGTAATTCATTTTGCATATTTACTAGCCATAGGTCTCCAAATTCACTGATCTTATTTAGCATATAGATTCTTCCCAACCAGTGTAATTTTTCATTTCTGGAATTGTATTTTTAACCTTTAATCTAAAACTTCCATTTTGGTCTCTTTTCTATTTTTATTTCTCTCCTGTTTTCCTCTACATTGTTGACCATGTATATGTTTTTTGGGTTTTTAAAAATATATTATGATTTAACATGTTTACCTGCTAATTAAACAATAGCTGTCATTTCTTGTTGTTCTTAAAGTCATATTTTCTTGTTTTTTTGATTGGCAATTTTTAAGTTTCATTGACATATAACTGGCATACAATAAAGTGAGTGTGTTTGAACGATCCTTTGATAAATGCCGACATGTATATACCCACAAAACCGCCAACATAATCGAGACAAAGAATATATCCATCAGTCCCCTGAAACTTCCTTGTGCCCCCTTGGGGTCCCTTCCTTCCGCCTCTCTTCACTACTCTCATTCCCCAATGTGCATGGACATTTTTGACTAGATGTTGGCTACTGTGAATTTTACACCATTGTGCTCAATTCTGATGTGCTCTTTTAAGCAGTGCTGGACTTTCTTCTGGCATACAGTTAAATTGTTTTAAATAACCGTGATCCATTCAAGGCTCGCTTGTAGTTTTTGCTAGGACAGCTCCCTAGCAGCCTTTAGTCTTAAACTAATGTGGCCCCACTCCTGAGGGCGCTCTCTGCTGCCCCAGAGCTCATGAGGTCTCTCCATTCTGCCTCGTAGAACACGAACTATTCCTAGCCCTATGACCGCTGAGAACTGTCTGTCCTGCTGCTTTCTTTCCCCATCCTGGTCATATTTCATACTATGCTTACTCTGTATGCAGAGATTTTAAGAGATCACATTGGAAGTCTCCAGAGCTTTCTCTTGCTCCTTCCCTCTCTGTGGCTCCCTCCTCTCTAGGATTCCCCACAAATTCCAGACCCTTCCACTTCATGGAGCTTTATTCTTCTGTTTCTTCAGCTCAGGCACACAAGTAGACTATGTTTTAGACCTTCTCCCTCCACCAGAGATGGTGCGATTCCAGGGCTCACCTCTTCTGTTTCACTTCGGTAAGAGATTACAGGCTTCAACTGCCTGTTACCCAGTGTCTGAGGGCACTTGTTTTATAGATTTTGTCCAGTTCTTCAATTGTCTGCAGTTAAAACACAATTCCTATAGCAGCCAGTCCTTTCTGGGTTGTAACGAGCCATTTTGAGCTTTTAAAAGATATTTGTGTGATTCCATCAGCCTATAAAATCTCTCCCTTTTGGACCTATCTCATCGATCTTCCTTTCTCTCGCTAAAGGCACACGATCTAAATCTGGGGTCCAACTGGTTAATCTCAAATCATACAATTCTATTTTCCTATACCCTGAAGGAGCTCTCTGATTCTGGTTCTCTGATACGGTAGAGGCGGGTAGTGTTATGTCTACTGCCCTCAACTCTAGAACTAAACACGCACATGAAATTGCTGATGACTACATGCATACACATACAGTATAAATATGCCATTTTTTTCACTACTTCATTGTTAGGGCCTCACGAGATGGATTCTTTCAAAATTTCATGTGAACACATTAGGTCAATGTATTTATTGTGTATGTATTAAGGGAAAGAACCAGATTATAAGTATGAGTGTGAATGTATTCATTATAATATCTTTATCACATGTAGTTCCACAAAGCGTAACTCTCACGGTCTTTCAAAAGTGAGAGAATGAGTTTCCAGGCTTTACAGAATCATTATAATTGATCACTTAGGAATTATTATTTTCCTGTCTGCTTGTGACTATTTTCTCATAAAAGAAGTTGATTGCATTTAACTTTCTAAATTGCCATCAGCATCACGGATATGAGTTAAGAATGTTTTTGAGTTAAGATGGAGGAGACTGAAAGTCAGGGCCAGAGAGACTGAGATGGTAGTTTATCGAGGTGAGAAGAAACGAAGCATCTCTCCAGCATCACAGTGTCCGTGAGGGATTTCTTTTCAAGTATATATTATTTCACTTGCTGGATGGTACCTTTCAAAGCTAGAAAAGGAGAGCAAAATCATTAGAGAGAAAGAGAGAAATAAAATATCATGAAATCAATGAACGTGATTAAGTGTTCCAGAGTCACTTTACTCAAGGTCTGAATACGGTTCTTGAAAAAAGCACTTCTGTGCTATGAATTTTAATTATTTCAAGTTACTAGCTCATCATAATAAAGACAAGTGTAATGCAGTTCTTGATTAAATAGAGTCCTGTCTCCTTTTCTCTTTAAGTCTGCTCTTTTTTTTTTTTTTTTTAGAAATGTGAGCCAAGTCACACCATTCATTTTGCTCACGAATAAGACTATTTTCTAGCACAGCACCAACTACGATTCAGATACACTTCCCAACACCCTAAAGGAACGGCACCCTTACCTAATGCAGTTTGGTGCTATACGGTAATGTTGCTGCAGCTCCTTCGGTACCCCGGAAGTCATAGCTGGAAGAACTTGGGATGCAAGCTAAGTTTTCAATGTAGAGGGAGTATAAAGACACCTCCTGTGTCCAGCCAAAAGACAAGCCTTATTGGCAGCAATTTCCATTCTCAGAAGGCATGTTCCTTTTCGTCTGAAGCACACTGCTCGGACTGCTGTGCTAGTTACATCATTAGTTAAAGTGTAATAGTTCGATGTTCACAGGAGTTAACTCTATTCACAGGGAGACCAAACTAAACTTTAATCGCCATTCTTGTAAATCTATGCACAAGATTACAAATAGGTAAGATTACAGATGACTTTTCCAAGTCCATCGCCAATGCTAAAAATAATTCAAAGTGAATTCACATTAACAGTGTGTGAGTAAATATATTTGAGAACAAAATATAATACATAGTTATTAAAAGCAGTGCTCACTAACCAGCCAGGTGTTTGGAGTAGAGTATACATAATTTAACTATAGGGACCTTATTATTATGATTATTGTTATTATTATTATTTTTATAAAATTAAAAGCTGGATCACAGAACATGCTACAGTGCTTAATAAATTTCTCAAAGGCATTTGTGTTTCTAAGGGTTTTCTTTTACACTTCTAACATTTTATTTCACTTTAATAAACAATAGTAATAATTTAAAATTCACCAATTATTTTCTCCACCAAATTGTCACCAAATCGCACCTATATGTAATTGGGAATATAAGGTATGTTTTAAAAATATGTTTAAATTTTATTATTATTTTATTTATTTTATTATTTTTTAAATTCCATACAGTGCTTTATTAGCTTCAGGTAAATAATATAGTGATTCCATATATTACTCAGAATTCATCAAGACAAGTGGACTATTAATCCCCATCACTTATTTCACCCCTCCCTCCACCTACCTCCCCTCTGGTAACCAACTATTTGTTCTCTATAGTTAAAAATATAGGGTTTTTTAATTCTCTTTTTCTTCTTTGTCCATTTGTTTCTTATGCTCTCTAGATCCATCCATGTTGTTTCAAATGGCAAGATTTTATTCATTTTTATGGCTGAATAATATTTCATTGTGCATGGAATATCTTCTTTATTCATTCATCCATTGACGGATATACTTGGGCTGTATCCACAGTAAATAGTACTGCAGTAAATACAGGGATACATCTATCTCTCCAAATTAATGTTTGGTATTATTTGGGTAAATCTCCAGTAGTGTGATTCCTGGATCACAGGTTAGTTCCTTTTTTTTTTTTCCCCTCCAGCATTGAGGCATCTTACAAAAAGCGGGCACTCATATACATAAACCAACAAGAACTTAAAATTCATCACACATTTACTTCATTTTTTAGCTTGACCTTCTGGTAAATCTTTAGCTTCCCTGACTTTGTCTGCTATATAAGGAGATCCTCCCTTGTCTGGATGATTTAAAAGTGCAATTTGTCAACGAGCATATCTTACTTTTCCTTTATCAGCAGTAGGGCTTACGCCTAGTATTAATGCTGTTTCTCATTTTGTCATTTTGGATTGAAACCCGCCTCTGCAATTTCCGCCACTGATGCACACTTTGGTAGACTTTGAAAAGCTCGTTTTACTTGAGGCTCCATAGGTTTCATGGCTTGCAAAACAATGGCCTGCAAATCCCGTAGCGACAGTGGTCAGTCCGGTGGCTACCACTGTACTGCCAAAGGCCGTGGCTCGGCTCCCCGGTCTCCACCCAGAGTGCAGTTCATCCCAGTCCAGAGGCCACGGCCACCAATCCCACGCCTCTGCCGGACCCTGAGGGAGGTGGCCACCACCAGCAGGCACAGAACCTGTTTTTAACTTTTTGAGGAACCTCTGTACCGTCTTCCACGGTGGCTGCGCCGGTTTGCGTTCCGCCAACACTGCACGAGGGTTCCTTCTTCCCCACGTGCTCGCCAACACTGGTTGTTTCTTGTGTTTTTGACTTTAGCCATTCTGACAGGCGTGAGTTGCTGTATGATTGTGGTTCTGATTTGACTTTCCTGATGATGCGTGATGTTGAGCATCTTTTCAAGTGTCCGTTGGCCATCTGGATGTCTTCTTTGGAGAAATGTCTGTTCATGTCTTCTGCCCATTTCATTGGATTGTTTGTTTTTTTGAGTTTATAGGTTCTTTATATATTTTGCACACTGACCCTTTATTGGATATGTCATTTGCACACGACTTCTCTCATTCAGTAGGCTGTCTTTCAGTTTTGTTTCCTTTGCTGTGCCGACGCTCTTTACTTTGATGTAGTCCAATAGTTTCTTCTTGCTTTTGTTTCCCTTGCCTCAGGAGACATATCTAAAAAGATGCTGCTGTGACTTTTTCTAGGATTTTTGTGGTTTCAGTTCTCACATTTAGGTCTTTAATTCATTTTTTGTGTATGGTGTTAAGAAAATGGTCCAGTTTTGTTCTTTTGTGTATAGCTGACCACTTTCCCCAGCACAATTTGTTGAAGAGACGTTTTCCCATTGCATATTCTTGCCTCCTCTGTTGAAGATTAACTGAGCATATAATCGTGGGTTTATTTCTAGGCTCTCTAGTCTGTTCTATTGATCTGTGTGTCTATTTTTATGTTAGTCCTAGACTGTTTTGATCACTACAGCTTTGGAATATAACTTGAAGTTTGGAATTGTGACACCTCCAGTTTTGTTTTTCTTTTTCATGACTGCTTTGACTATTGAGGGTCTTTTGTGGTTCATACAAATTTTAGAACTGTTTGTTCTAGTTCTCTGAAAAATCCTGTATTTTGATAGAGACTGCATTAAATGTGTAAAGTGCTTTGGTAGGACAGACATCTTAACCAAATTGTTCTCCTAATACATGAGCGTGGAATATCTGTTTCTTTTCGTTGTCTTCAATTCCTCTGATCAATGCTTTATAGTTTCCAGAGCACAGATTTTTCACTTCATTAAGTTTATTCCTAGTTTTTTTTTTTTTGGGGGGGGGTACGATTGTACACAGGATTGATTCCTTAATTTCTCTTTTTGCTTCTTCATTACGAGTGTACGGAAATGCAAATGATTTCTGTGTATTGAGTTGTATCCTGCAACCTTACTGAATTCATTTATCAGTTCTGGTAGTTTCTTGGTGGACTCCTTAACATTTCCTACATGTAGCATCGTGTCATCTGCAAATAGTGAAAGCTTTACTCTTTCCTGACCAGTCTGGATGGCTTTTATTTCTTTTTGTTGTCTGACTGCTGTGGCTATGACTTCCACCACTATGTTGAATAAAAGGGGTGTGAGCACGGACACCCTTGTCTTGTTCCTGATCTTAGAGGGAAAGCTCGCAGTTTCTCACCCCTGAGGTTGATGTTAGCTGTGGGTTGTTCATGTATGGCCCTTATTGTGTTGAGGTAGGTTGCCTCTAACCTACTTCCTTAAGAGTTTTTATTTTTTTAAATGTTTATTTATTTTTCGAGAGAGAGAGAGAGAGAGCGTGTGAGCGGGGAAGGGGCAGAGAGAGAGGGAGACACAGAATCAGAAGCAGCTCCAGGCTCCGAGCTGTCAGTACAGAGCCCCATACTTCGTTAAGAGTTTTTATCATGAATGTATGTTATGGAGTATCAGTTTTTAAAAATATCACCTGAATTTAAGTTTTAGTCTGTATGAGAAATTCCATTCCCTACTCCAGGAAGGCTATGGTCTAAGTATCTATTATGAATAAACAGTATTTTTTCCCAGTTTCCTGAGAAATAGTTGCTTCCCTGTAGAAATAATAAATTTTGCACTAAAAAGTTTTTACATTCTTCCTAAGAAAGATTTTCTCATACAATTAAATGCCACCTTTAAAAGTTATGAGTATATTGATAAAAAGCATTAACTTACTTATTTCACCATTTAAATAATGAGAAATAAGACACCAAGAAGTACTATTATCCCATCTGACCAAGGGGGAAAAGAAAACTCAGTTATCACCAATACCTAAGACCTAAAACAGATGCTTTAGATGGAAGGTCCTAAGTACCTAGTTCCGCAGTACTTGACCAGCTAGCTCTAATTCAGTAAAACAAGTGGAGGACATCTACTGATACCACTGCATCAAAATAATGAAGCATGACACTCGGGTTTGGCTAGGCCTGAACAAATGTTGGTGGCCAAAAATGCAGGCAGGTACTTGAAACACCAAAGCAATGAAGAAAGAGTTAGATCGTTCACGAGTTATCATCTCTGTGGCATTAATTTGTGACAAGGACTAGCAGACACAGGGATTTCTATAGGGGAAAAAAGCTGAGAAAGGCCAGGTTATCAAAATCGGGGACTGCCAAGTGACCCGTCCACTTCCGGATGGCTGGGGCATTCCGCAAGGGCTGCCCGGCCAACATGCCCTCCAACAGCAGAGCCAGGGCACCGTCTGTGTCACGGTGTTCGGACCATGACAGTGGCAACACAGACCACAAGGGCCAATTTGCTGTGGGGGTGTTTTTAAAAAGGCCTTTACACTGACAGGCAGTGCTAAACAAGCACCTATTCGCTAACAGAAGCGATGAAGACCGTGTGGCCTCTGGTGTCCCGTTCCAGCCGGTTATGAGGGTCTCACGCCCTCTTCTGGAGGAGGGCACTGCCTCCTCACGGCTCTTCTCTGTGGTCTCCTGGTGACGAAATACACATAGGAAATACCGGCTGCTGATGGGAAGAGGACACCCAACCTGGGTGACAGAGGCTTCAATCTAGAGGGCCTGCTGCATCAGAGGACAGGTCTGGGAAGGTGACCACGTGGGATCTCCTGAGATCGCCCGCGTCCGATGGGACTTCATCTCCTTCTAAATGGTTACGTGGAAGAGATATCCTAGATGCCTTTGTTTTTAAATCTTCTCTTTGGTTTGCCTCTTTTCTCAAAGGAAAAATGGAACACTATTCCTACTGGGTAATAGGAATATTCCTATTGTGGTTATTCCATTTACAATGTGCTTTACAAAGATGAGAACTGTGAAAAAATGTTAAAATTTCAGAGGGCAATAGTAAGTGATAATCTCCTGCGAAGTGCATGGCTCAAGTGAGCGCTAAAGTTTACTAAGAGTAAACTTAACCAAACACCCTCATTTCCGTTTTTTAGACAAGGTACCTAGCCAAGCGGATCACACGAATGTGCAGACACAGGACTGAGTTACAACAAGGCATCTGACCAGCCGTCGCGTGATATTCTCAAGGAAGGGACGGAGGAATGGGGTGGGTGGACGGGGGAAAGGGTCGGTGGACACACTGGACGCGTGTTCATGGTAGAATGTCACAGCACACTTCTATTAATGATTTCATAAATGAAACCAAGAAATCCCAACTGAAGGGAGAGATAGCTTCTAAGAGTACAAAGTTTTTTCCATACTCTTCCTCTGAGAACAAATAGAGTTGTGAGAAAGAAAAACAAAACAAAAAACATCTCTACAAAGACATCGGAGAACAACCAAGGAGAACTTGGGTTAAAGACCCAAAAGGTAAGGAAAGCCCATAGTCACTAGGCAAGGTTTTTCCTTTTGAGGCATTTGTGTCAACAACCAACAGAGAGGCTGAGAAGTTGGGAGGAGACCGTGACCGAAGCCAGAGCTACAGACCTACGAGCAGTCCCACAGAGGTGAGAGGTTCAGGGGAGAGATCTGGAGTTTGACCTCAGGGGAGCAGAAGAGGCGCTTACAAACATTCTCCAATTTCACTTGGGATTTGGAAGAGCTCCGCCCTAAGAGAAAGGGCAAACTGGAAATAGACCTGCTCTTAGAAGAAGGATGAAGCCCAGATTTCAGATAGCTTGACTCAAGATGAAATTACAATCAGCTGCCCCTGGCCTAACTGCCCATAAGAAGCAAAACTGAATCCTCTCTGAAGGATGACAAGATCGTCTCAAACCTCAAATTATCCTTACACTTCTTCATTCGTAACATATGGTTCTTAATGAAAAGTGAGCGGCTATAAGACGCTTGCCCAAATAGTGACCAAAAACCATGAGAAACAAACAGGCCAAATCGAAGAATACAGTATAGGAAATCTAGACACTCTATTAATAAAGACGTGGAGTTCAAAAGTAACCGTGATTATTTTGTTCAAACAACGACATATCAGTGTGCAGAATGTGGGAAAGTAACTAGAAATAAAACAAATAATCCAACAGGGGCACCTGGGTGGCTCAGTGGGTTAAGCATCCAACTTTGGCTCAGGTCAGATCTCACGTTTGTGGGTTCGAGCCCCACATCAGGCTCCGTGTGGACAGCTAGCTCAGAGCCTGGAGCCTGCTTCCGGTTCTGTGTCTCCCTCTCTGTCTGCCCCTCCCCCTCTCATGTTCTGTCTCTCTCTGTATCAAAAATAAATAAAACATTAAAAAAAAACCTCCAACAGAAATTTTAGAACTGAAAAATACATGGTGGAGAATTAAGCTATATCAGGGGTAAAAAAAGATAAGAAAACCCCCAACTGCTTAAAAATTAATATGCTTATATGAGAAATCATAAAGAGTTAGAAAATATTTTGAACTGATCATAAAAACACAAAATTCCAAACCTGTGGGATGAATGAGAAGTTATATGTAGAAAGTAGTTTAGCTTTAAGGGCAAATATCAGGAAATCCGAAGGCCCAAAGCCCTTTGCCAGCATGTGCTAACCTTGAAGCATGTGTATTTTCCCACTCGGCAAGTCTCTTAATTTCACAACAAACGAAAATGTGTGCTTCTGTGCACCAAAAGATTTGCATCACAGAAACTGGAATACACTCTAATGTACATCAGTAGTTAGAAGACATAAAGAATTTAGGGTACGCAGACAAGAGGGGGATGCTTATTGCAGTAAAGGCTAACATGGATGAATCTCGAAACGCTCCTTCAAAGGAAGCCATTAATAATACATACGGTTGCATTCCAGTTTTACAAAATTCAAAGTGAGCAAGTGAAACATTCACCTACAGTGTGGAGGCGGCCAGTGTTACCTTTTGGGAGAAGGACAGTGTGGATGCAGGGATGCACTGGGGACTTCTGGAATCAGGGTCATGATCTAGTTCATGTAGATCAACCTATGTTCTCGTTGCATGATTGTAGTTACTTGATGAACGGTCGTTAAGACTCCAAAAGTCAAGGATAAACAAGCTCTGGCCTTAGCAGCGGTTTGGTCAAAAAGATTTAAGGGAAAGATCAGGAAACAATGCACGAGGAAGTGTGCAGGGCTGGTGGAGTCTGACGGACAGAAGGGGTGATCTGGGGACAGGTGGTCCAACGGGAGAGCAATGACACTCAATGCCGGAAGACGCTTGCCAGCACGGTTAAGGGAAGGTTACGGAGACTCAAAGTTTGATTTACTATACTAAATATCCCAA
The DNA here is from genome assembly GCA_004023785.1 of Mungos mungo. Lineage (NCBI taxonomy): Eukaryota > Metazoa > Chordata > Mammalia > Carnivora > Herpestidae > Mungos > Mungos mungo. The sequence goes on from PISW01004261.1 coordinate 94,777, forward strand.
GTCTATTGTAATGTCGTATTAACGTACATTAAACAAGTACATGTGACATGTTGGGCACATCTAATACACCTCCCACACTGCAGCTGGTACGATTCCCGAGCAACGGACCACACAGCGTCTCCATCGAGGACGGTCTCAGTCAGCGAACGTGGTAACGAAGGCAGAACGGCCACCATCCGGGAAAAAGCAGAGGGGGTTCCTGCCAGAAAGTTCCTGCCGTCACTGTGCCCCTACCATCACCTTCGGATTCGATGCATGTGTTAAACACAGAACCACAACCGAGAAAACTCTTACCCTTAATCGCGTAGTGGAGATCTCCGCTTTTAAAATATCGGGATCGTACTTAGTGCTCGATGAAGATCCTGAGAATACTTTTCAAAGAGAAAAAAGAAAAAAAAAAAAAAGGAACTTTTTACCAGGGGTTGAGCCAGTGCTCAGCTTGGAATGTACAAACTCTAAAAACAAGATTTACAGGATTTTGTGGACACTTACGTTATAATTCCTTTATTGTCATTCATCAGACACCTAAATATAAAAAGCAGTCTTCAAGCCTTTATAATTTTTAATAAAACTCAGGAAAGTGGAATGCCATAAAGACCATGGAGCTTACTATTCTGTGGATCTTGTACCTACGTCCGAGCTCGCGAGGCCCTTCCTGCGCACGCGGTGTGTCAGAGCCGCGCGGGACCCAGAAACCTGGAATTCCAGTAGGACTCCAGAGCCGCTCTCATCAAAACTGCTTCTTGCAACAAACCAGCTCCAGGAGATCCGCTTCTGAGATGCGAGCGGGTGATGGACGGACAGCGGCATTCCAGCCAGCGGGCCTAGTTCCTCCCGCTAAGATGCTGCACAAGAGCAGCAAAGGGGGCCAAACTACTTGCCTTGACCCGAACAGGCAAACATTAACTCACAAATAAAGAAAAGGCACCCAGGCAGGGGAAGGGGGGGAAAGCCACCAGGGAGGGACTCTGCCTGGACGGAGGGGAGGCGGCTGGCTGAGAGGTCTGCGGTGCCCTCACCCGCTCTCCTGGCTTCAGGGGACTCTTGGTGCCTAGGAAGGGACAGGCCTCCACACGAAACTCCGGCGGAACGCAGGCGGCCTTCTCGGAGCTCCGCTGCGGTCCCCACTCCCACAGTCCGCGCAGCCGCGCTGTACTTACAGCTTGTGTGGGAACTTGACTTTTCCTTATAGGCGTCATTTAATCGCACGTATTCGTCAAGGGCCAGCGCCAGCCTCTGCTCCTTCACGTGGTACAGCTCCTTCTGGGTCCGGAGCGCGTCCCGGGCCACCGACAGGTAGTCCTTGAGCATCTTCTCCTGCTCCCCCCTCCACTGTTTCCGAGGGTCTTCGATCTGGGTGGTTTCTGGAAAGACATCAGGTGGGTTAGTGGTTAGAATTTAATGATTTTTTTTTTTTTTATTATTTAAGCTTTAAAAAAAAAAAAGTTGCTGGCTTTAATTCTTACATCCTCCTAACAGTGCATTAGTATTTGTAAAGTGACTTCCCGGAAATCTGGTACCAGTTTTATGTACCCCAGTTGCTCCCCAAGGTCCACTCCCTCTCAGATCGTTGTTAACAGTTTATCCCCGCTGTGAATCCATCACACACAGAGCTGCCCAAGTTGGCTTCCTTAGCTGGGGTCCCGCCATTCCTCTGGAGGATTCTCTGGCTCCCCAAAACCTACAGAATAAAAGCCAAGCCATTTATGCCAGCATTCAAGGCCCTCTGTGATCGGAACCTAATCTACTTCTCATGGCCCATGTTTCCATTTACTTAATCTGGGGCCCTGTCGCCATGTTGCCCTCTACCTCAGCACTACCTGGTCTCTGCTGGCAGACCTCACGGGGCCACGGACTCTGCTACATGTCCGCTGCCATAAGCAGAGAAGTCACGAGTAGGTACTTTGAAATCTTCATAGCAATTTTATATAGGTACTGTATACTGATGACTGATAATATCAGGGCTCGCATTTTATCCTTTTTTTATTTTTCAAGTAATTAACTTCTACTGTATTTTACAAAGACATCACTCATTCCACAGCGGGTTGGAAATTTAAAAACAAACTCAACACAGAAACCAAACAACCAACCCAAACCCTGGTCCTGGGGGAAGAACAGTCTCGGGCTGGTTCTTGTTTGGGCAGGTTTGGATCCTAGAATCACCCAGAGGGCTCTCACAAAAACACCCAGCCTCTCGGTGTTTCTGTGGGTGGAGCCCAGGCAATGGGGGGTTTCAGAGTTCCACAGGAGACTCCCACGAGCCCCCCTGCAATGGCCCACACGCTGCCGTCCCCAGGAAATGATCCAAACTACCCACTCCCGAGCCGGCTCCAACTTGCCCTGCCTGCCTCGCCCATCCCTCCCCGAGGGCTCTGGCCGGCGCCCTCTCCTGCACCCCTCCTGCCTCCTGCCCGGCCCGGGGGGCTTCCCCCTGTGGCCCTGCAAGCGTGGGCTGGGGGAGGGGACACTGTGGCACAACTTCCTTCGAGGGCGCCGACCGCCGTGTGCTGACATGCGGTCACCTCTATGAAGTAAACCAGTCACTGCCGAAACAGGCGGCGCACACGGGTCTGCCACTACAGGAAGGGGAGAACCTGTTCCGGCCCGATTAGGACAGGAAAAGTAACTTGTCAATTTGTTGGAATGTTCCGTGACAAGTGCTGTTTAAAATGTTTCACGTGCGAAGCCCAATCTTACGTTTCCTCACCCAGCACCACCGGTTGGCCCCAGAGGCTGCAAACTCAGACCCAGACAATGGTACCAGGGGATGTGACGTGGGCCACAAGGGCCTCTAAGGGCCAGGCTGGTTCTAGAAATGTCTAACTAACCCGGTGTCTGGGATAAGGGCTAATGCTAAGCTGGAGGGGTTCAGGCTGTGAGGCCTGGGTCCCCTTGGGGCTTAGAGAGTCAGCCAGACATGCTGCGTCACGGAACCAGGCCTAGAACCTTCGCTTCACAATCACTGGTACCAGAAGCTGAGCTTCCTCTAAAGTAGTGTCTGGAACTCTCATTTTTCTTTAAGGTTTTACTTTTTTAATTTATTTATTTTGAGAGAGAGAGAGAGAGGAGTTCAAGCAGGGGAGGGGCAGAGAGAGAGGAGAGAGAGAATCTTACACAGGCTCCGCACTGCCAGCACAGAGCCTAATGCAGAGTTTGAACCCACGAACCATGAGATCATGACCTGAGCCAAAGCCGGATGCTCAACCAACTGAGCCATCCAGGCTCCCCTGAACTCTGATTTTTAAAGATGTAAATATTTCTACGTGCATAAGAGGCATATTTCATGTAATTCTGAGAAAAAAAATATGCTGGAGTCAATGTCCTAAGAGACGTAGGAGAGACGAGTCCTTGGACAGCCCCCGTGGCCCTGAACCCTCAAGGACATCAGCATGACGGAGCAGCCCAGCCATCCGGAGAACAAGGAGAAGGGGCAGCAACCAGCTCAGAAGAGCCCAAACTTCTCAGTTTAAGACACGCATTAGAACTCAGGTCTCTGGCCATCCAAGCATTTAGTATTTATACTCTTTTCCAACACATAAATGCAATCTGACTCAAAGTACAGAACTTCACCCTCTAACGAATGGAAATTTATGGTCTTAGAAAAGTTTTCCTAATTGTGGATGACCTGCAAGCATCCTCACCTCGCACGTTCCCGCTCCTCGAATACAGGCTAGACTTTAGTAATCTGCTTCTAAGGAGTATGACAGACACACAGTGATGGGATGTCACTTGAGACCAGATTACAAGAGGCTGCGCGTGCCACCTTGTGCGCGCCCTCCTCGTGGCTTTCCTGCTGTGACGAAGCAGACCACCATGTTGTAAGCTGTGCTGTGGGGAGATCCACGTGGCAAGGAATGGGGGGCGGGTCGCTGGGCCACAGCCAACAAGGAACTGAATCCTGCCAATGACCACGTCAGTGAGCATGGGGACGATCCTTCCCAGCACGCCAGGCTAACACCCTGAGGACAGGCAGCCTGGGAGGCCGTGAGCCACAGGACCCCGCTAAGCCTGCCTGGACTCAGCACCCACTGGAACCATGGGTGATAAGTGTACTGTGAGCCCCTGGGTCGGGGGTGACGTGTCCCAGCGAGATATATAACTAAGAAACCAAACAACTAAAGGGATACTACGAATTCAAAGTGCAGGTGAAAAACTTGAAATATTTATAAGTTGTAATAGTCACAGTAAGATATGTACTTCCGAGTTCTCTCCCAATATCCACAGAGGCTTCGTCTAATCATGTTTTCCCCACATACTGGGGAACTGGCATACTTTCAATAAAATACCTGTCAATGATTAAACTGCCACACACCACTGAAAGTAACACTGACATTGAAATGGATAAAGTACAATGATCATAATAACAATCATAACAAAAGATGAGCATGTCTCTGGAGCGATGGGCAGAAGCGCTCCAGAAGGCTGGCTTAAATACTACGTATCTGCCACATGAGCCTCAGTGGGGACCTTTACATTTCTGAAATGCTGGACAATTCAAATAGGAGCTACAAAAGAGGGTTCCCGAAGGCCCTGCAGAAGAAGGCTTCACAAAGCGGGATTGTGCTTCATCTCCATTGGCTATATTTGCTGAACGGATTGCAAAGCATTTTTATTAAATGTAAATACTAGAAAAGTGTATTATAAAAATGTGGTATGTTTGTGTTAAGGCCTGGGTGGCCCTGGGAAATCACTGTGCTAGAATGCGGCATAATTTGCGGGATGTCTGTGAAAATGTCACGTACCTCAAGGGAATTCCCGCTGCGTCGGTTTTAGACGTAGAACTTTACAGACAGAGAAGGCGCTGGGAGTTACAAGAGCTTACCCTGGAAGATCACACCAGACTCTTGAAAGGAGTGGGACTTCTGTCTGGCATGCCTGTTTCTGTTCTTTCTGTCATGCTCGGGAAGAATGGACGGAACAAACATGAGCAACTTTCCATAACTTCCTTTCTAGAAAATATCCACGATGCTTATTATCTGCTGTTACTTCTACAGACAAGTACTGACCATCTACTAATACCACAGGGGAAACAAGATGTCCAGGCATGAGGCCCTCCGTCCAAGGAACTTACAAAATATAGAAAAATTTTGACACATGAATTAAACACACACACACACACACACACACACACACACACACACAACCAGCTTGTCCAGTATAAAGTGATGAAAGCTCTGAGAGGAGAACGCAGGGCCAGGGCCGTTTAGAGACATGGGTTTTTTTCTGGCAGAAAAAGGAAGGTTCCAAGCAACAGGCAGGGATGGAACAGGGCTTTGAAAGGTTCCAGACAGTGGCCTGTCAGGCCTTGGCCCCTGCTGACTTTTCCAGGGACCCCCCTGACCCCCACGAAGACGCGCACCAGCCTTCAGCTGCTCTGAATTGCTTTCTTTCATCAAGCCCTGCTTTCTGTGGCCTCCCTAGACCTTGGGCTTTAACTTGTCTCTCTTCTTCCAGGAGGGTATCCTTCTGACCCCCACCCCCGACCCCGCCCCTCTCCCCCAGGCCTGGTTCACTCAGTCACTCTTGGGGTATCAGCTCAAGCACAGCCTCTGGCAGTCACAGCGCGCCCTTCAGAATGGCCTAAGCAGGGCGCCTTTCCGTGTTCTCCAGGGTTCCGCTCGCCCGATGGCGGTTCTTTCCACACGCTGCTCTATTTTCTCCTCTCTCCCCCCATGCTCCAAGAGGGACTTGCCTGTGTTTTCTTGAACACCAGGTTAATACATATGAAACTCAATGTGTCAGCGACGATGTCCCGGCCCAGGTTCTGAGCACGGTCGTGAGAGGGTCTCAGCTCTGTTTGAGGAAGAGCATGTGACAGAAACGTGACTGACGTTCCGCTGCACCTACAGACCTCAGCGCTGACTCTACAAAGAGCCGGCACGATTGTGCACAAAGTGTTTGGATAAGAGATTATATGTTAAGTGAAAAAAGGTTATAAAGCCACATGCAGAAGAATCCCACTTGTGGCACAAAAACCTATTTAAACTTCGGTGTGTCTGTGTTAATACGGTGAAGTCTGGAAGGATATGCACGAAGGGACTGAGAAGACTTCGTTCTCTCTGGGTTGTGCAAACATGGACGCTCCTTTTCCTCCTTCGATGTACCTGTGTTCTACTTTTCTCCGATGCACACGCGTTACTATAAAAATTCTATTTAAAAGGAAGAGGAAGAAAGGAAAGGCAAAGGTAACAAGAGTCTGAATTAGAAAAAATGACAGTGGAACAGAGGTTAAAGGAGCAACTTTGATATTACATTATAGATAAAAACTGTGTTAAGAACTGACAAAATGCTTCTACATTCTTCAATTTAGAAATCATGAGGACTACAATGTATCAAAAAATAATACAGTCCAAGGGAAAACAAAAGAATTGCATTTTGTACTTGTTTTCAAGTTTTGATGGCAAAATAGGTGGCAGTATCTTATAAATGACATGTCTGACAAAACATTAGGACCCTCAAAGCCAGAAATAACGGCAGAGGCATTGTTCCTACGGTAAGGGCAAAGAACCATGGTCCGGTAGATCAAGAACAGCACACGGGGGGATGGGGGGTAGGCGACATCTTCGGGGAGTGACAAGATACGGGGACTCTCCAGAGGCAGCAAATGAGAGGACAGAGAGGGAGCAGCGCGCAGGAAGGAAGGCTACAGGTTCCGGAAGAAAGGCACAGTCATCTACACCAGCTCTACATCTGGGGGGGGAGGAAAGGACCCCTGTGCCTGAGACTAGATCCTGGAAGTGAAATATACAGATGATTACATGTCAGCGATACTAACAACTGTTAGTTACTCTCACCAAAAACGAGCATCACTACCACCATAATATGTTTTACTTGCATATTTTAAGTATCTACAATGATTCTTTATAAAATATTCTAACAGTTTACCCTCCAAGGATAAAATAAGACAGAGATGAAATTTATTTCCCTTCTTCTAAAGGAAACAGCTCCATATAAAATGTCACAAACACTTGAGGGATTTTCATCAAATTTAAACACATGTGTTGCTTCAAAACTAATACAGAGGAGTTTGGTCCAGATAGCACAGGGTCAACGCATGCCATCCAGTCTCTCCGACTGATTACAACTAGAAACCGAGGACAGCAAAACGTAACAAGAACAATGCCAACGTACAGAAAACAATCAAAGGACGACCGTCCCAGTGACCCTGAGCAAGGACTGTGGGAGGAACCTGGTACTCACAAAATAATCACACGGTGGCGAGTCCTGTCTTGCAGTTTGATACACCCCTCACTTCTGCTGCTTCCCATAGCCCTAGGGACCCCAAAGGGGCAGAGACCAAGCCCGCTCTGTCTTGTCCGAGGCCTGGAAGGGAGACAGTGTGCCCGTGACCATCCCGGAGAAGCCCGGAAAATGGGCTGAACCTGGCAGCGGCCATCAGTGGTGGTGGTGGTGGCGTGGCCACCATACACAGGGTCGTCTCCTCTCCGCTCTGTCCTGAACCACACACAGCCCTGGGGAGCAGCCAGCAGCGTGTGGCCAGGCTGCGGCCACAGTGCACCTGCTAGAATGCCTGGATGAAAGGCTCCGCGGGGGCCAGATGGCATAGGGGCAGAGGGGAGAGTCGAGAAGGTGTCCAGGTTGGGTGGCCCCTTATAAACTGGGTTGTTTGCTCCTTGCTGTGGACTTCCAGGAGTCCTGCATACGGCCTGGGTCTGGGCTCTTTGTCAGATGAAGGTACTGTGAATATTCACCCACGATACTGTGTGCCAGCCATATCCTAGTCCTTAAAGTATGCTGAGTGAAAGGGTCCGTTCACCGAATCACATGTGCTCCGTTTATATGAAGTTCTAGAACATGCAAAACTAGCCCATGCTGATCGGAATCCGAGCGACCCGGAGCAGCGGGGAGGGGAGATTGGAAGGCACAGGAAAGCACGCACTGGGGCGGTCCGCGTCTTGACTGGAGAGGCGGGAACGAAAGGTTTACACACTTGCCGCAGTCCCTGAGATGTACGCTTAAAAACGGTGTATTTTCTTTGCAAATGAGATCTCCATCACCAAAAGAAAGGCAAAAACATCAATGTGCAACTCTAAAGCTACCAAAATGTGATTTATTTCTGCTTATAGGGATATGACCAAAGCCTTATAAACAGTACTTCATAATTACCTTTTCGCTGGTTACCAATGCCCCCCACCAATATCTATACCCACCCCCCCACGCCACACAAATCCACACAAAGGTGGATTCTTACCATAAAACACGTAAGGCCTAAAATACTATTATTGTCAAGGTCGAATCTTTGACTTCTAGATAGTTAACAGTGTCACACAGAAATAGTATTAAACAGCCAAACAGTCTTTATTTCTTTTTTTTTTGTAAATAAAGAGAAAATAATGCTGAAACTACATAATGTCAAGACACACCATATGTGCGGACCAGCTGTGATGAGAAGATAGTACCATTTGTTCCCTAAACTCCTTCATGGGAATGTCTCTAAGATTAATGAGATAATGGAGCGGATCCTTCTTAGTGGGAAAATACTCGCTGGGGGTAATTTGGGCACTTTAGGGCACAGTGGGTCCATCGGGCCACTGGGATACCGTTACTGCACTAAAGCAAAATGAGAAACTTAAAAACCTACAGTGTAATAATCATGCTTTTGAATATTCACAATGGTGCTTTCTGAAGCATAATTTATACTTGAAAGGAACTTTAGTTTCTTCAAAACCAAACAGAACACTTTTAATGTGTGAGTTAAACAGGAGAGCTCATCCGTCCTTCTAACATTTAAGCATTACGCTAGGTACCCCAAGGACACCCCAAGGATAAAGAAATGAAGAAGCACTTGCTGTCCATAAGAAGCTCACAATTCAGTGAGGAAAACACACAAATGAATAAGTGAAACGTTGTTTGACACACGCTCTTTAAAAATCCCTAAGTACCTGGCACTATAGAAATACCTGGCCGGGGTACTGCCTCAGAGTGGGGGCGGGGCCCCGCAAGGCGGAGGCCTGGGTGCCAGAGGAGGCCCGTGGGGCCCGGGCAGAGGGACCACAGAAGGAGGTGGCCTAAAGGGAGAGCCGAGGGGCTGGGCAGAGAGCGCTCTGGGCTCGAGCCAACACTGGCAAGGAAGCTCACAGCTCAGTGCAAGGTCCTCCAGAGCGGGGGCAGAGCAGAGTCGAGGGTACAGGCCGAGGCCTGTGGGGACACACAGGAAAGGGCCGCTCACAAGGAATCAAATGCACGCATCGGGAACCCTGGACGAGCCTGAAGAGACAAACCTGGCAGCCGTCAGTCTCAGGAAGTTAACTGACGTCCTCACCCGAGGGGACCCGCAGACTGCAAACAGAAGATGACTATAGAGATCCTGAGACCAGGGACGGGGACGAGGGACAGGCAAAGGAAACTGGGCAAGAGCAGCCAGGTGGGTTAAAAAATAATAATAGCAAATTCCAACAGAAGGTATTATGAAATCCAAAGGAATAAAGAGCAAGAGGAAATAACCCACAGTGACCGGAGACTCCGTCAGATGAAGAAAGACAAGACCCCGGTGTTGTCTGGACCGGACCATTCGTGGGGGCTCCAGTGACCTCAGCAAGGACAGTTTCTGTGACACGATGGAGAACAATGGCTTTCGGTAAACTTCACGGAGGGGGAAGGGGGCCATAGGTGGGGAGGGGTTTGGGCTAAAAGACGGTTCTGAGTATGAATGAGTGGGGTGGGGGGAGATGGCTGTTTATTTGTCTGAATTTTACCAAAATTTCCATCATAACATGAAAATATTTGGGGGCGACTGGCTGGCTCGTTTGGTGGAGCGTGCAACTTGATCTCGGGGTTGTGAGTTCGAGCCGCATGCTGGGTATGGAAAGGACTTAAAAAAATAAAATCTTAAAAAAACATTAAAATAATTAGATATCAATCACTGATAAGCAATAAAACCCACATATAATAATACAGTGAAGACAGGTTCGGGCCACCTGGGTGGTTCAGTTAGTTAAGCTTCCGACTCCTAATTTCAGCTCAGGTGATGATTTCACAGTTTTGAGATTAAGCCCCACATCAGGCTCTGCGCTGAGCATGCAGCCTGCCTGGGATTCTCTCTCTCCCTCTCTCTCTGCCTCTTCCCCACTCGCTCGCTCTCTCTCTCTCTCAAAATAAATAAACATTTTTTAAAAAGAAAGATTTACTAAAAAATACAAAAATGAAAGCTAACTTTAAAACCCACAATTGTGCACTCTTCATGGAATTTGTAGAAGCCTTCAGGGAAACCTCTCCCTACACAAAAATCGCCTTTTTTCTAATTACATAGAAAAGAAACAGCGGTAAAACCTACAGAAACTCTCACTTGCAGTTACGTTGAACGTGTGCATGAAAGCTGGTTCCCAAACTATACGCACCAGATCGCCCGCTGTCTGTTCCCTGAAAACCCGACTTCACACTCCCGTGTCCTTGCCCCTTTCAGTCCCTCAGCCCATGCCCCTGTGAGGATCAGACACTTCCAGCTCTCTGGCCTCCTCCTCAACGGGACGCAGTGACTCCCTGTGCTGCCTGCGTGCCCGGCACGGGGTAACCAACACTCACCATGTCCCATGCCTCCCAACTGCCCTCCCCCCTGGCTGCCTGGCGGCCACTGGGCTGCAGGAACACATCCCAGCCCCTCCATGTGGTGCGAACTGCATCCCAACGGCCCTGACACTGGAGCCTCCCACCCGCCCTCCGGGGAGGGGGGCACAGAGCCTTCCCCCCAGCTCGGCACCCCCCCCCCACCCCAGCGCAGCCTCTGCAGGCGGCAGGCAGGAGCGGAGCAGTTCTGCCAGTTCTGGAATCCCTCCCGGTTATCCTGGGACGTATCTGCACAGATAAATAAGATCCTGACAGGAAGTCAGCGCCAGGATACATTCTCAAATCTGCTCAGTGCTGTAAGCGCATTTCATATGTTTAACTAACATACGTAGGTTTCTAAGAGATAAGTGTTATTAATATGGGCTTTTCGTGTCTCTCAACAACTTCATCACACATCTACACAAGGGAGGTAACCGAGCACCAAATAAGACACTTTTCTTTTTTTAAGTTCTTACTTTTATTTTTGAGAGGGAGCAGGGAAGGGGCGGGGGGGTGATGAGAGAGAGAATCCCAGCAGGCTCCATGCTATCAGTGCAAAGCCTGACGTGGGGCTCAAACTCATGAACCAAGAGATCATGACCTGAGCCGAAATCTAGAGTCGGACACTTAACCGACTGAGCCACTCAGGCACTCCAGATACTTTTCTATACATTATACCTAAAGATATTAAAAATTTATTAGTCCCAAAGATATTTAAAAAAAGAGTACTATATTATATAAATCTTTAGTGTAACAGACCTCGGAGAAATAAGATAACAGAGTAAAGACCATTATGTACTACTCAAAATCTATAAAAGTAAAAGGATTAATTTTAAAGTGAAATAAGCAAAACGAGCATCAGTGAGTGTATCACGTGTCCATCTGAATAAATTTTTTAAAGGGGTGGGCAGAGAGCCAAAATAAACACACACACAGACCTTTAAAAAATATTCCAAGTACGTGTTTTAAAAAGTTGTTCGTGCCGGGCTGTACGCATGCCCAGCTCTGTCCGTGGCGAGGACCAGAGAGGAGGAAACATGATCGGAGGGGCGGTGGTGACAGGATCGGAGGCAAACGGCTCCTGGCCTCCACGGGCCTCTAGCCTGTGCTCAAGAAACTCACCTCCTGTCAAGCAGACAGATACACGGACAGACAGATTCATCTCTCTGTCTCTGACCCCATAAACCCCATTCTATACATGCCCCAGATTCCAAAACGGGCATTTAAGTTAATAATAGTCACTGAGGAAGTGGGGTTTACAATAAAGAAATTCAGTTTGTAGCATGCTGACGCTTTCGCGTGATTCTAGATTGGGGGGGAGGGGATCACTTGCCTGCTACGTTTGCTTTGACCAAAATGGAAAACTTACTGTTGATGTGATCGATGTAGTAGACACCAATCTGCGGGTCAAACCCTGCTTCCCATCCCCACGGAAGCTCATCCCCAACACAGTCGGCAAACGACAAGGGCTTCGTTAACCTGCAACAAACCAGAAGAAACGCACAGGTGATTCTCCGTCAGACCACGCACGTCAGCCTTTAGCTATCCTAAGCACAAGTGAAGACGGGTCTAGGCTGCATTTCCCTGTTGTTCTTGATTGCGTCCAGAGCTTGCACTGCTGTGTCCGAAATCTTAAAGGAAAAAAACCAGGATAAGATACAGAGATGAACATCCAAAAAAGTAGCAATAAGTCATAACATCCTTTTCAAAGTTCACAGGTTCAGACTGGGGGATGAATCCATACAGTAAATAAATAAGAACATTTTATTTTGAGAAAAAGCGCGTGCATGCGTACACCCGCAAGCAAGCTGGGGAGGGCAGATGGGGAGGGAGAGAGGACCTGAAGCAGGCTCCATGCCCAGGGTGACCATGAGATCATGACCTGAGCCAAAACGAAGAGTTAGATGCTTAATCAACAGAGCCACCCAAGTGCCCTCAAATAAGGCCATTTTAGATCAGGGAGCAGTCCAAGCTGACGGCCAGGACAGCTGCCTGGGCCCTAGGCTCTAGCTGTACGGCTGAATGACTGTCTCATTACAAAGAGGATTCTGTCCCAGGATTCAAACACTGGCATCAGGGAAATCATCCTACCAGTGACTCCAAGACAAGATATGCACCAGGCAACACTAACTTCAGATTTAGATGCTCTTACATAAATTAACCGACTACTTCCCGGTTGTGAGGTCTGCTATGAGTTCTCCTTGATAGGACGGACAAGTTCATTTCATCTTTTTAAGTATCTTCTACGTAACAGTCACTGAACACAAACGCACAAGGTGTTTATGTATCCATGTGATGTCACCTTCTGAAACTGCCGACTTTCTCTCTAAGCTTAAAATGAATGGGGAAACTGCAGTTTCTTAAGCGGAGTACAGGTTTCAAATCTGATCATGGGTTGATTTTCTCTCTCACTTCCTTCATTTTTGATTCTGAGATTTTCCTTGGCGGTCAGAGCGCCCACGGGCACGCTAACCCTACAGAACGCCTGATCCTGGTGGCCAACGTGAGCGGACACACCTGCTGACCTAAGGCACTGGCATCACCGCACAATTCCTACGTACAAAACCACCTGGAGTCCCGTTTATCCACGCTCGTGAATAGCAACAATGACAGGGCTCAGCTGAAGTGTAGCTCATTTCCAGAATCTCATCGTTCATCGGAATAACTAACTGTGTGGCCCACACCCTTCAGAACGCTGGAAGAACAGTAGGAAAAGGAGGGAGACTGTTTCATCCCAGGCCTCGCCTCCAGAAGCCTCCTCCAAGGACATAAAACACCAATGGATGGCCGGCCTCCTTTTCTCTCAATGTTCCCGTAGCATGAAATCTGCCTCTGGCCCCAGCTCCAGGGACACTGTGCTCGGACCGATGTCCTAATGAGAGAGACCAGCTGTGCGACTCATTCACTATGAGGCCACCACCGGGAGCCTCCACCTGCCTCAGCTCCCTTCTCTTTCAAGTGGTGACCACACCTTGTTATCCTCCCTGCAATTTAACTGCCTCCTAAATTCAGGTGACATGAAAAAGGAATGAACTAGGAACAGTGGATAGGACATGGTAAACCGTCAGCAAATGTTAAGAGATTATTGACACCAGCACGACATGGGACTGTGCTCGTCTGTTCCTCAGAGGGACGGAGTCACACCGGTGTCCGCAAAGTACAGCCCTCACGACCAGCGTGTAGGCACCGGTCAGAAATGACGCGTTCGGGACCCTCGTGGAGGTCGAGAGAATCAGAAGCTCTACAGCCCGCAAGGCAGGTCTCACCAAGCTCTCCAGGTAATTATGGAAAACCTGGGAAGCACTAGCTCAGAAGGTCAGAGCTTGAAATCTGGCCTCAGAGACCTGGGTTCAACTCCTTGTCTGCCACTTACTGGCCGTAAAACTTAGGGCTGGTTTTAATCTCAAAATCCCGTTTCCCAACCTTCTTCTTAAAGGTGGGTGGATTACGGAGTTTAAATGAGAACTAAATAGCATAATGTTTGACAAATGCAGAGTTTCAATATACAATAGATGAGGGAAGTGAACCTCTGGCAATGTGCCCAAACACGGAAACTCGCCGCAGTTACTCTGCAAACCTGGAGTCGATCCGAATCCAGAGTCACAAAGACCTGTGCTCTTAGAGCTGTGCTCAAATCCCATCTCAGATCAGGAAACCTGACCAAGGAACTAGATGCTGTACCCAAAAATCTCCATAGCACAGGAAGCGGCCTTGTCTTCATACATTGTAAGGCTGACCTCCGTCTACCTCGATCAAGCGGATTATTAGATCAAGTCCCTTTGCCAAGTGACCTTGCATATTATCCTATTCTCTTTCCCCAAATCCTTTCATCAATGGTGTCTAAAACGCACAGACACATCCTAAAGAAAGGAATAAGACAGGGCGCCTGGGTGGCTCAGTCGGTTAAGCGTCCGGCTTCGGCTCAGATCATGATCTCACGGTTCGTGGGTTCGAGCCCCGCGTTGGGCTCTGTGCTGACAGCTAGCTCAGAGCCTGGGGCTGCTTCAGATTCTGTATCTCCCTCTTTCTCTGACCCTGCCCTGCTCTTGCTGTCTCTCTCTGTCTCTCAAAAATAAATAAAAAGCAGATAAAAAATTAAAAAAAAAATGAGTAAGACATACAAATATATTTAAATGACAAAAGAGTGGTATTACACAAGTTTTATCCTGGTACCAAATCAACAGGTTTAAGCGTGAGGGGGATATGAATATATTTATCACGCAAAGAATGAAAAGTCACAAAAGCCTCAGAACATGTGTTATGATTACAAGTCATGGTAATCTGACTACACTTGGATATAATCCAGTTTTTCCTATTAATTGTTCAATAGATAATAAGCATTTTATTAACTGTCACTGTTCTAAGACTAGAATTACATCTATAAATATACATGTAATTATGAACTCAGTTAAAAATTCAGACGTTTCCATCCTTGGGAATTTTAACATAAAAGCTTCTTTGCAGTGTTGTTACTTCAAAAATCAATCAGATGCTTTATTTTCTGTACTTGGATAAACACCCATCTTTTCTCCGTATTCTATCGATATGTAAAGCCATTAAATACATATTCATATTTGTACCCTGCTCGCTGTGCCAAAAGAACCGAAACAATACATATTTATAAATTTCAAAATTTTAGAATGTAATTCTTCTCCAAATTACAAGATATAAACAGAATAACATTCTCAGGAACCAAACAGAATCAAGGACCCAATGATGCTATTACCCTGATAATGGGAACATATTACTATGACATACTTAGAAGTTAACACAAAACCAAAACAAGTAACAGATACATTCCAAAATCAGAGATAAGATAACTCAGGGCACAGGAAGCGGAAATGTTGATTCGTTTCTAAATTTCTTCCTCCTGTTTGCACAAGGAATCTCTGAAACATTGAATCTTCCTCTGATCTCGAGGAAGTAAAAATCGAAGAGAGTTTGTTTTGTTGGTTCCTCACAAAGGAGCAACATCATGCAAAAAGCCTGAAACTAACAAGAGTCTTTACGCTAAATTCCAGAGATTACTCTCTGCTTTAAAAACAGCCTTCTTTTGTACCGTGACTAATGTGAAGAAAATGGCAATTTATGGCGGCACGGGGCCAACGTTCACATACAAAATTTGAACTTCGCGTGGGTATTTCCCCTCGTTGTGGGCATTACATTATCCCTGCACGTGATCCGTCCTGTAGTATTTATTGTCAATCATGGATACCTGTCCCACGACGTGAGGCGCCACGCAGACTAAAGATTCACTCTGGACGATTACGTGGTGCTGAGTACCGTGTCCAGAGAACGGAGTTTGTACTCATCGCACTAGAAGAAAAGGCACTTGACAGAGAAAACTGTCCTCAGGTTAACAGAGCTCTTGCCACAATTCAAGTCCCCCACACGTAGAGTGTAGCCTGAATGTTAACAGAGGCCTTCACAGTTATTTTTATTTCAAAGCATCTGCTGCTGCCACTGTTGAGCTAACTCGAAGCGGAGTCCCTACTGCAAGCGCTCTGTGAGGACTACGGAATCTGTCCACATGAACACTACCGAACCGCTCGGAAACAACAGGGAAGAAGTAAGGATGTGGTTCACGATCTGGATTTCAAAAGAAGGGCAGAATCCCAGGAACTTTTCTGATTTTAATTTCTAATGATGTTGATTAGGCCCCTCTGTTTCCATCTCTGTGATGGTCAGGGGAAGTAGCAAAGGGACAGAAAGAGGGGGGATAATAGGAAAGAGTGAAAGGGGCAGCAAAAAGCAAACGGCCTTTTAAAAAAATATTTATTTATTTTGAGGGAGAGAAGCAGGGGAGGGGCTGAGAGAGAGAGAGAGAGAGAGAGAGAGAGAGAGGGAGAATCCCAAGCAGGGTCCATGCTGCAGCACAGAGCCCAACACGGGGCTTGAGCCCACGAACCGTCAGATCATAACCTGAGCCGCACTCAACAGGTGGATGCTTAACCGACTGAGCCCCCCGGCGTCCCAAACAAATGACTCTTAAGAGAAATTGTACAAACCAAGTCAGAAGAGGGTAACACGGTTAACTCTGTGTCTTTGTGGAAAGTCACTAAGATTCGTCAAAACCAGTCGTATTAGATAAGAGAACCACAGACGGAGACCACCGGGTCAAGGAGGAGATTGGCCTCCATTATTTCAGTGGCTTGCCCAACATCTCAAAGCTGGGAAGGCGCGTAACTGGGCAGCCCAACCGGGGGTCCGTTTCTTCAGACTGAGTTCACGTGCTCTTTGCACCTGCCTGGGTTCCCAGATGGTCCTGCAGGGGGTCTGGTCTTTCTGTAACTTTTACCCACTAGTGTAAGTTTTATCCCTTGGTGCCAAAGAGAACTCTTCCATGTGCTGGGGTTTCAAGTACTTGAACACAACAGTCTTGTTTCCCAAACCTGCTCTCCTGGAACCCAATCACTGGCTCCCTTCATTCACCGGGCTCATAATCCCTTCCCGACTCCGAAGCCTGCCAATCTTCAGCCCATAATCCACCCGATTCTCACTGCTCTGCGCTCACACCCCATCAATTATGAGCAAGTAGAGATCGCCCCTCTTAGAGTTAAATTTTCTCTCCCGGTGGCCTACAAATATACCCAATCCCTCCATCCTAAAAAAAAGTCTTTCCTCAAATCTTCTGGCTCCTCTTTAACATTCACTTCCTAATCGTTGATTCATTCCAAAACTAATCGTTGATTCATTCCAACCGAGAGATCATCAATCCGTGGAGGACTTTAGGAGGCCCTAGACCTCACCTCTTCTATAGTTGCTTATGAATGGACTCCTGAAAGGCAATATTTGTGGGTAATTCACCTTTGAAAAAGCACACTGCTTCTGCTGTTGGTTTGGGGACTCAAATACATTATCTGCAAAAATGTCAAAGCTAAGAATATTCTATGTAAACAGAAGTCAACTTTTGCACATAGTAATTACACTAAAAATAGAAAATATTCACTGTTTACCACATACCACACACATGCTTTAATACATATAAATGTGTGTTAAATCCTCATAAAACTCTGCAAAGTAGATACAAGTATTGTTGCATCTGAATAGCCTGTGTAAGGGGCACCTGGGTGGCTCAGTCAGGTAAGTGTCCGACTTTGGCTCAGGTCATGATCTTTCAGCTTGTGAGTTCGAGCCCCGCATCGGACTCTGTGCTGACAGCTCAGAGCCCGGAGCCTGCTTCGGGTTCTGTGTCTCCCCCTCCCTCTCTGTCCCTCCCCTGCTCACGCTCTGTCTCTCTCTGTCTCAAAAATAAACAAACATTAAAAACAAAAAACTAAAAAAAAAAAAAATAGCCCCTGTAGGAAAAAAAATTACTTCTAATCCAATAAGCCCATGACTGGGTACCACATACCTCTTCCCAGTCAACATCTGTCGTTTCCAGCCACGTGGCGAATGATGCAGGATGTGGCTGTCACTGGTGTCTTCTAAAGCATGCGTTCACCTACTCGTATGCTATGTGGATTTCACTCCCCGCCAGCTTCTGGAAGAAGTGGCAAGAAAGAGGCCCCTTTAAAAAGTTCCGGGGGGAGAGAGGAAGGGCCTGGAAGCTGAAGCAGCATCCACGAACGAGCGGGGAGCACACACTGCGTCCGAGTCACTGCCTGCGGGACTCCCGGAAGGTGGTGACTGGCGCATGCTCTCCACGCGGGCCTCCACACCACCCGCCGTCACGGCAGAGCCTCTGAAGGAGTCGAAGGTGAAGTCCAAGCACAGAGAGCAGGAAAGATGCACGTCTAGAACACACAACTCTTATATTCTTTAAAGATGTGATCAAAGATCAAACATAGCTTTTAAAAACAACTTATCTTTTTAATACGATTTGTAGACTGAATTGCAGTATCTTTCTATTTTTCCAGAGAGAGAGAGAGAGAGAGAGAGAGAGAGAGAGAGAGAGAGAATCCCAAGCAGGCTCCACACTCTGCACTGAGCCCGATACGGAGCTCAATCCCACAACCATGAGATTGTGTGACCTGAGCCAAAATCAGTCGGACACTTAACGGGCTGACCCACTCCGGCGCCCCTGAATTGCAGTTTCTACATACAACTATGTGATTCATACGTGCCATTCTGAAACAGGAGGTAATAAACTGGTTCACCTTAAGTGTTTATACTGTCTGCCTATTTTAACTAAAAAAAGTTGGTGCCTATAAGGTCAAAATCGTGGATTACATTTCCCACAAGAACTCTGTAATGAAAGCGCAGCCTGAAAATATTGATTTAGAGAGCAGGGGCTCTCAAACCTACACGTACACCCAACTCATTGCAAAGGCTTACGAAACAGAGGGCTAGGCCCACCCCGGAGTTTCTGCCTCAGGAGACGGGAGTTGGGGTCTGGAAATCTGCATTTCTGACAAGTCCCCACGTGATGCTGACGCTGTGGTCCGTGGACCACACCCTGAGAACCTCCAGGTAAACCACAAATCACACCCCAGTCCCCCCAGGTGATGGAGACATGAAGACCAACTCAATTTAACAACGAAACTGGGGCGGGGGCACTGGGTGGCTCAGTCGGTCAAGCCGCTGATGACTGGTCTCAGCTCAGGTCGTGATCTCGTGGCTCACGAATTCAAGCCCCGCACCAGGCTCTGTGCTGATGGTGAGGAGCCTGCTTGGGATTCTCTCTCTCTGTCTCTCTCTCTCTCTCTCTCTCTGTCTCTCTCTCTCTTTCTCTCTCCATCTCTCTCTCTCTCTCATGTGCTTACTCCCTCTCTCTCAAAATCAATAAAATTTTTAAAAACGTTTCATAAAAAACTGAAACTGGAGGCAAAGGCCTGTGCTTCAGAAATACCTGTATTATGAAATCTCTGGAATTAATGGCTTATTTATTCTCAGATTAGAGCCACCTCATTTAACTGTAAGCAAGCATTTTTCCCTCTCAAAGAACATTTAAAATAATTTTAAAATAAGTTCTTCGAAAGCAAGCTTTTTTCTTTCATTTTCTCACCTACATACAAAATAGTAACAAGTACGCAACATAACGGTCATCAGGAAAACGAACATAAAAAACATGATGAGGCGCCAGTTCATCCTCACCTGGATGGCTCTACGTAAAACAACGGTGACACATCCCCAACGTAGAAAGTGCTGACATGGAGGTGGAGAGGGGGAACCTGTACATCGCCGGTGGGGAGATAAAATGGTGCGGTTTGGCAGTTGCTCAAAAAGCAAAACACAGAATCACTATATGACCCTGCATTTCCGCTCCTGGGTACACGCCGCAAAGAAGTGAAAACAGGTTCCTGAGCAGCTACGTGTACACGCGTGCTCACAGCAGCGCTATTGACAACGGTCAAAAAGTGGACACGCCTCGAATGTCCATCAGTGGATGAACGGATAAATGACGTGCGGTCTGTGCACACCAGGCAGCGCTGTCCAGCCATAACAAGGAAGGACGTGCCTACGCGTGCGAGTGTGGACGGCCTCCAAAATACGATGCCAAGTAGGGCCAGGCCTGGAAGGTCACGCACGACATGATTCTGTGCCTACGAACTGTCCAGCACAGACAAATCCACACAGACAGAAAGGAGAAGAGCAGTCGTCGGGAGCCAGGGGGAGGGGTGAGGGGACAGAGACTCTGCAAGGGGAGACGTGTTCTGAAATCAGGCAGAGATGGTGCTCGCACAGCCCTGAACTGTCGTAAATGCCACAGAACTGTTCACTTTATTTATTTATTTTAAAACATTTATTTATTTTAGAGAGAGAGAGAGAGAGACAGATCATGAGCAGGGGAGGGGCAGAGAGAGAGGGAGACACAGAATCTGAAGCAGGCTCCAGGCTCTGAGCTGTCAGCACAGAGCCCGATGCGGGGCTCGAACCCACAAACCATGAGATCATGCCCTGAGCCAAAGCTGGACGCTTAACCGACTGAGCCACCCAGGCGCCCCATCAACTGTTCACTTTAAAGTGGTTACCTATGTGGTCTGTGACCTTCACCTCAATAAACAGTTAAATCATACAAATATGTGAAAACGTGCAACTTCACGAATAATAAAAAGAATTGCCAAAGAAAGCAATAATGAGGCTTCATTTAATTTGCAGCCTATCAGGGTATCAAGTTTTTGTTTTTGTTTTGCTTTGTCGTAATGAAACTCCGTTCTGGGGAGGATGTGAAGAAATCAGTTACTTTCATTTGTTGCGGCTAATTTTGTAACTTGATATATTCCTTTCAACACACAATTTGGTAGTATTAAAAAAGCATTAAAATGTTGTTTCCATTTAACCTAGGAATGCTATTCCTACACAGGATCCCGACTCCTGTCCCAGCGGACCCGCCTACGGAGGCTCAAGTCTTCTCGGGCACCCTCCTACCTGCTCTCTCCCCCGCCAGCCTGCTCTCAGAGCTCAGAGGCAGGGCCCCCGCTCTGTTGTCTGCATTCCCAGCACAACATCTCCCTCGGACACAGCTCATAACGCATGCTGACTGAATGGATGCAGATTAGAAGGAAAGAAATGGAAAGGAATGAAAACGATTGTGGAAGGACTGTTACTGGCTTTTTTTTTCAATTTATATAAATGTAATAGTAAATGCATTTACTGTAAGAGCCATAGGAAGGTTAATATTTAGGTGACAGTTGATAATTATGTTGATGAACAATTGATAATAAAGTGATAATTACCCATGGGACAGCATAGGAGAAAAATCTCTTTTTTTAAAAATATTTTTTAATGTTTACTTATTTTTGAGAGAGAGAAGGAGACACAGAATCTGAAGCAGGTTCCAGGCTCTGAGCTGTCAGCACAGAGCCTGACGCGGGGCTCAGACTCATAGACCGCGAGATCATGACCTGAGCCAAAGTCAGACCTTTAACTGACGGAGCCACCCAGGTGCCCCACGAGAAAAATCCCTCAAAACTGCACCAAAAATATCTGGCCCTAGGACTTATTTTAGCGTACTATAATCACATTATGGTTTGAAAATGAATAGTTAAACAGAAAACAGATTCTTTGTTACAGAGAGGTAAAAGAATTTATTGCAGGTGTTTCAATAGTTCAATTTTTTTAAAAAGTATTTTACCCTACAGAAGAAAACAGGGGGCTTAACCAACACTTTAACCTGAACCTCTTCTTTGTCTTAAGCACCGAGAAATGTTTGCCCACTGGATTACTTGGTTTTGAAAAACAGCTTGAAAATTAAGTAGATGTGCCGGCAGAGAACGTGGGAATGGCGGCGAGGGGTTTCCCAGGTTATTCTCCGAACAAACGAGCCCACCACCACAACTGCCCCATCCGCCGGCTCCCGGCTCAAGCAGCACAACCTCCACGGACTCCGTCACAGAGGAGAGTGGAAGAAGCTCACGGATTCACTCTGGAGGATGTGCTGTCACCAGCAAAACACAGGAGGGACGCACGGCACACTCCTCTGGATGGCTAGAACCTCGCTGGATTCATCCTCTTCCGTAAGGATGCTTCCTGAATGGCGACAAGGATCCTGCGTTGATTTGATCAAAACCCAAGGAACTAGGGGGCCCCTGGGTGGCTCCGTTGGTTGAGCGTCCAACTTGATTTCTTCGCAAGCGTGATCTCACAGTTCGTGGGTTCAAGTCCTGCATCTGGCTTTTCACTGAGCGTGTGGAGCCTGCTTGGGATTCTCATTCTCTTTCTTTCTCTCTGCTCCTTCCTTACACTCTTGCTCTCAAAATAAATAAATAAACTTAAAAAAAAAACCAACTAAGTAACTAGGAATTTGTTTTTTTAATCCTTACAACCTTATTACATGGGGAGAACCCCAGGTAACAGGGAGTTTCATTCCTGGCAGTTTTTCTTAAATAAACATATACACCCATATACTGAAGCACATGTAATATGCACATTTTTACAAGATTGGTATTAAACTAAATAAAAACTATACAGACACTATAGTTTCAGCACTAGATCTTCCTTCCTTCCAAAAAAGATTAATTCCAGATAAATCAAAAGAATCACATGTGATAAATGAAACCAAAGTATGAAACCAACTAGAACATAAGATTCTCAGGACCTCTTTAAGACTTTGGGTTCCAGGGGCGCCTGGGTGGCTCAGTTGGTTAAGTGTCTGACTTTGGCTCAGGTCATGATCTCGTGGTTTGTGGGTTCAAGCCCCGCATCAGGTTCTGTGCTGACACCTCAGAGTCTGGAGCCTGTTTCAGATTCTGTGTCTCCCTCTCTCTGTGCCCTTCCCTTGTTTGCACTCTCTCTCTGTCTTAAAAATAAATAAACATTAAAAAATTTTGGAAAAAAAAAAAGACTCTGGGTTCCATTTCTACATCCAGAGTCTCAAATTGTGGTCCTTTAACACTTGCCATTGAAAATAAATACAATGAGAACAAAATCATACAAGAAATTGTAAAGAGCTGCCCACGGAGGCATTAAGCTTGCAAGTTGCTCTCTTTGTTAGAAAGGCAATTAATTAGAATTAGAAAGGTGTTAAAGTCCTATCAGCACCAGACTTTCTCCTTGACCTGACTGGAAGAGTTGAAAAGAAAAGTAAAATAGAAAAATAACATGGCTACTGTGATGACCCTGTCCCACTACCCCCACCTTGGGAAACCTGGTCCTAGACCAAGGGAAGACCCCAGCAAGGCGGTGCATAACAGGCACAGATTTTAACTGAGGAAAGTGACCCCAACAGCAGGGTGCTGAACGGAATAAATCGGCGGTCCCCAAGCCTGCAGCATCAGGTAACTTGTTAGAAATGCAAGCTCTCAAACCACAAAGCCAGAAACTCAGTGCCCCCCCTCCCATGCCTGCCCCGGACGCCTGCTGAAGTGTGAGAGGCCTGGGCCAACGGCAGCTGAAGCAGCTCAACGTCCCACTTCAGCGGCAGGCAGGAGGCAATGGCAGGCGATGGCGACTGACGAGGAGAAAGGAGACCCGCACGCAGGCCGGCTGCGGGACAGAAGGTACTAGCAGCGTCTGCGGCTGCCAGGAGGGGAGAAAGTTCTAGTAAATGCAGAGTTCGCAGCCTGGATCCTGGAGAGTGGAAGCCGGGTGAGGCAGAGCATGAGCGTCATGGAAACAATGCACTCTCTAAAGGCGGAAGAGGGTAACTGAGGAAGTCTCCGGTTCCATGGCTTGAGCAGAGGGGCACCGGGTGGGTGAGCAAACGCACCAGGGATTAATTTAAGCTATGTCGTGTGGGAGGCGCCAGCGGGACACACGGGTAAAATACGGGCTAAAACGTCGCAGGGAGATGGGACACCGGGAGGGATCAACGCGCCTGCCAAGCCTTGCCCAGGATGTGCCTGCAGTCAGCCACACGAGACCAGATGGCGAAACCGAAGGCTTAGAAAACGGTCTTGAACGGAAGAGGGAACAGGCCCCACTTCACTCATCGTTCCGCTCCTGCCAATAGTAAGTAATAATGAACCTATCCACAGGGGCACATGTCGTTCACGCATGCCTCAGGTCACCAAATAGTTGCCGATGACGCCTCCCTCAGGCTCCGGGCTGCAGGGACACGAGGCATGGGTCTAGTCCCCCCCCCCCAGTCCCCCCTCCATGGTTTCTCCACAGGGAACCAGTGACCCAGGGACTGTCTGTCCTCCCGATGTGGCCGTGGCCCGAAATTCCTCTCCGCCCCCCATGATCGCCAAACGTTTGCTTTGAAAACCCATCGTTGAGTGTGTGCCTGTTTGTTGTACCAGCAGAAAGTCACAGAATTAACACCGGGGAGGCGGCTTGGACCAACGAGGGGTCCTCCCAACAGCACCGCATTCCGCCATCCATGCACCCAAGCACCAGCCCTCCTTCGCGCCACGACCGTGGTCCCTGCTGTGCTTTCCCGCCACCGTGACCGCTGCAGAGCCCGAGCCCAGCTGTGGCCGGCACGGTTCCACAGCGTCATGGAGTGTGACTTCCACACCACAGAATCTGCCCGCTGTTTAAGCGTACAAATCAGAGATTTTGAGTAAATCTATGGCGTTAAAACCCCCGGGCAGTGTAAGGTTAGCACACTCCCACCAGCCCCAGAAGACTCCATGTGCCTGTGCTGTCACCCTGATCCCTAACCCCCTGCACTGGGCAACCACGAATTTACCTCCTGCCTCTACAGACTTGCCTTTTCCAGAATTTCACCTAAACGTAGTCACACAATGCGTGGTGTCTTGTGCCTGGCTTTTTTTTTTTTTTTTTTAGCATAATGCTTGTTTTTGTTTTTTGAGGTACATCCGTATTGATGTACAAGAATTTGTTCCCTTTCTTGCAAAATAGCACTTATTCTATTCTATGGATGCACGGCGTTTCGTGTCCACTCACCACTTTACAGACACCGGGACTGTTTCCGCCAGTGTGAGTAAGGCTGCTGTCAACATGTGCAAACAAACCGAGCTTCTGAGAGAGAAAAAACGTGATCAGGCTTCAAGCTCGGCGTGAAGGGCCAAGTGCACGACGCGGTTGGCACGAGCTGCTGGCACCGTGGGCCACAATACGAAACGCGAGAGAAGAAAGAAAACTCAGCTCGTACCAACAAGGAATTAGCTCCTTAACTTCATTAACACCAGAAAATCATGAAGCTTGTCTGCGGGCAGAGGGTGGCAGTCCTACCCGGTGTCGCTGCCCAGAAGCCGGACGTCTGCATCCAGATGCCTGCTTCACCAGCTACCGAAAACCTCAATGAGTCCACGAGAAGTAACAGAAAAACCCATCAGCCTGATATACAAGCAGCAGAAATTTGCTTTTTTGCGTGAAGCTCCCTTGGCCTGGACACCCTCGCTCCTTCCACTTTCCCAGTACTCTCTCCTACCTCGGTTTCACCTTACACTTGTCCTTCAAAACCCATCTTCCTTAAGAGACCATTCCAAATGCACCCTGCTCCCGAGGCTATGCTGTTCAACAGCGCAGGGCGAGCTCCGGCTTGGGAAATGGGCTTCCTGTTCAAATTGGTCCTTTTCCACACCCTTTACATTTTTCTAGTTTACTTGTCTATTCTGTTCACCAAGCCCCTCCTGGTTTTTCTTCTAAGCACATAGCATGGCACTTGGCTCAACAGATGCTAGAGAAAATGAGTGAGCGATTTCTAGCCACACCTCTCGGTGGAGAAACTGCCTATTAGAGCCAGTATCGACCTGATCATTCATAGCCACATGGAATGCTTAACTCACATGAAACAGAACCCTTACCCCCCAACCACACTCCTCCCCCGAGACCACCCCCATCTCAGAAAATGCCATGATCCTCAGCCCAGACGCTGGAGTCACAGCCCCTGGGGCCTCCCTGTCCCTCACTGCCCCCCCCCCCTCAATCCATCAGAAACCCGGCAGGGCCAGCCTCCAGACGCTCCATCCACCCCACGCAGCTCGCTTTCTGCACCTGCCTCTGACGGCCAGCTCTCATCGACGTCCTCACACCCCTCTCCTCCAAGTGCTGCTATTACCAGTGCGGTGCGTGTCCTTCCAGATCCTTCTCTGTGTGGAGCTGGAAACCTGTTTGCAGCGTTAACATAAATAATACCCTG
Organism: Mungos mungo; assembly: GCA_004023785.1. Taxonomy (NCBI): domain Eukaryota; kingdom Metazoa; phylum Chordata; class Mammalia; order Carnivora; family Herpestidae; genus Mungos; species Mungos mungo. The sequence goes on from PISW01004261.1 coordinate 120,773, forward strand.
CGCGTGTCATCCTGTGGTTTACTTTCTTCCTTCAACAATATACCTGGGGGCCTTTCCGGCTGCCACCTCGGTTTTTACAGGCGGTTTAGACCACAGTTTATTTGGCCTTTCCAGTCCGGTGCAGTACAGACGGACACTCTCACTGCACCTGAAAACAAGACCGGACTGCGTGCTCCTGAATGAGGCCCCAGCCAGCCACGGCCCTGGATTCTGCTCAGGCACAGGAAGGCGCCACCAGGTGCCAGGTGCGCAGCTCCCGAGGGACAGTGACTCAGGGCCAAGGCGCCTGGCGTGGGGACCTTGTGGCTCTGCGGCCCCGAGGCCGCTAGCTGTGTGGGGAGGGCACGGCTACACCGGGCCAGGTTCTAGCCACCCCAGCCAGCAGGCTACTGGTTTAAAGGCTGGAGAATTCCGAGAACTAGGCCCCGGTGACCTGTGGGGACGTATCTGACACTTGACTCCTTCCTACCCTCTGGTTTGGACTGTTTTCAGGCGACAGCTACAGATATGGTCACATGTAGAGACAAAGCCAATGAGCGTCCTACATGTGGAGCTTGTGGTGTGGCAGCAGACCCCCGCTTCGTCAAGCCTGCCAGGATAAATGCCCAAGAAAGTGTGGGTTTGGCCACGTGAGCACTGCGCCCCTGACGCGTTTAACTGAAGAAGCTTCCTGGCGCTGTGGTGATGCTACAGCAGAGCCTGGTCGGTCTTGCATGAAGAGGTCTCTTCATGACTGACCCGAAAGGGGGATCTAGGATTTGACTGTCGGGGATCTTCCAGGACCCAGCGAGGAGAAGGGAATCGGGTGAATCCAGGTCTGCACGAACGTGAAGACCAGAGAGGCATCTGGCTGGATTCCCACAAACTAATCCATGTCTGACTGCTTCCAAAGAAAGCTTTGAGGCCCATGAGTCCTCAGCCTCCATGTACCTGCAGGTTCTCACGCTGGAGAAAACGCACGTGTGGGAAAGCACGCTTGCTTCAAACATGCAAAAATGTATGCCTGCACCCATCAATGTTACTTGGAAATTCTGGGGGTAACATTGGCTACGGCCTTTTGAAAATTCATTCATTTATTATTTATTTATTTCTTTGAGAGTGAGCATGAGTGGGGGAGAGGGGCAGAGAGAGAGGATCTTAAGCAGGCTCCACACTCAGGGCAGAGCCCAATGCGGGGCTTGATCCTCCAACCCTGGGAACATGACCTGAGCCAAAAGGAAGGGTCGGACCCTCAACCAACTGAGCCACAGGCACCCCTACTAGTGGCCTTTTAAACTTAGTTGTGATCAGTAGTTTCTATAGAGTGTCTATTCACATAGTTTACATACAATGTCTCCATTAAGAGGAGGAAACATCCATTCAAGTATATTTTACGTATGTGTTCATTATGGAGAAGAAACATCTTTCCATTATTTAGCCCTTCTTGAATCTTTCTTGGTGTACACTAAAGGAGTATAACAACCATTTAAAGCTTCTGACCAAATATCCTATAATTTACTTCAATTTCTTTATAATAAACTGTTTTCTATTAAATTTAAAAGTTATAATTTTAAGTTATTGACATTAGGATCTAATTCGACTCTTCTGTGCCATGTGTATACTGGACGGAGTCAAATTTGAATTTTTTATTATATATTTATTTTTAAAGGTTTTATTTATTTATTTGAGCTAAAGATAGAGAGAGAGAGAGAAACACAAGAGGGAGAGGGGCACAGAAAGAGACAGACAGCATCTGAAGTAGGCTTGAGGCTCTGAAATATCAGCACAGAGCCCAATGTGGGGCTCGAACCCATGCACTGCAAGATCATGACCAGAGCTGAAGTTGGACGTTCAACCAACTAAGCCACCCAGGTGCCCCCAAATTTGAAATTTTTTTAAAGCACATGTTTTCAGTGACCGATTTAATAGATCGTGTGTAATGCCGATCCCTTCGATTTACAGTTTAGGTGACTGTTTTACTTCTTATGTTATGTTTTAGTTGACTTGATACAATATGAAAGAGACGCAGACGTTTGTGTAAAAGTCACTGAGATTTGCAGGCCGCTTGTTAATTCGGCAGGGCTAAGTAATACACAAGTCTATCTAAAATAATCACTGTACATCATATCACTCAGTTCATTTCCTCAAAGTTATTATCAGGTCTGATTGGTCTTGCTTATTGATATGGTCTTTCTTGGTACCTCCCTCCCACTGTCCTGTCCACCACCGCAGTCCTTGGTGCCCAGAACAATGGCCGGTGTTCCTTCAACACGCAGTCAGTAAGTTGCGTTCTGCCAATCACGGCGTCTGTACCACTGACCCCGTCAACCACACGCTACACCGCTCTCGGGATCCTAGACTTCTGTGTTGAAAAGCACCTCAACTTGGCCCTGAGGACAACTAACACGCAAACCAAAAGAATTACAGAATTTTTGAAACCTCCATGGTTGGAATTTCAAGAATCAAATCTGAGAAGACTAAGAAACGTTCCTAAGCAGCCTAAGGAGTGGCACTACCATGCTACAAATCAATTCCATACCTAGCACTCGCTTGGCTAGTTAAACCCATGACCGATTTTTAGAACTTATACAAAGTTATACTTCGGTGGCATTTCCCTGTGCTCTCACCCTCTATGTTCCTCTGGCATAGCACTAGGTCCTCGAAGCACTAAAAATTAGACATATGGAATGTCAGGAATGTCTGATAACTATACTAACTTCAGAGATCAGGCCTTGGTCATAAACAAAAATGCGTGCCCTCTGAACTTCGACTCAAATTCAATTTCAAGCAAACAGAAGTCATGAGGCTGAAGGCTGGCAAAGCTGCAAGGTGAAGTGGGGTGGGCTGGGAAAAGCTCTAAATATAGTTCTTCATCACTGCAAAGATAAATATTCTTTCTTTATCTACAAGGTTAATGAACTGAATGCGCATATTGCTTGGTTAATTTTTAGATTGGCAACCCCTGGCTTAGGAAAACAAGCCACTAAAATTGCTTTCTAAAAGAAAACCCAGCCTGTTCACACGTATTTTCACTACCATCTCCTTATCAGGACCTCCTCTTTAGTTATTTATCCAGTTCTGTAGGTGCTGGTACTATGCAAGATGAATGAAAAGAAAAAATGCACAACCCAAAAGGTTTGAAGAATTTGCTTTAAGTCCATAAGAGAAATAACAGCCAATGGCAGCATGTTTATCTTAAGTAGATCCTAATTTTTAAGGGGAAAAAAGGTTATAAAAGAATTCTTGGAACATCTAAGGCAATTTAAATATACTAGATGTTAGGTAATATTATAGAAACTTTTTTAAATTTCCATGGTTGTGATCATTGGTATTCTGGTGTGTAAGAGAATATTTTGTTCTTAGAAGATGTATACGAAACTATGTACTAGGGAAGGGTCATAGTATCTTTAACTTATCTTCCAATGTTCCAGCAAAAGAGCTAAACAGAGATATAAATAGAATCTACACACATATGCAGAAGATGTCCATGCATTCTCCCTACTAGTTTCATTTTTCTGTCTCTTTGAAATTTTTTATAATAAAAAGGTGGGGGAACATCCTTCATTAATGAAATTCCAATAAACACAACAGACTCAATACATGTGTTCACCCACAGGCCCTCTAGAACACAGCAACCGGGAGGGAAAAAGGCGTACACACAACAAGACAAAGTGCTGCTCAATGGACAAGTGCAACAAAACGTGAGGTGGTGAAGAGCAAATGGCCGAGTCGTAACTGACTTGGCAGCCGCAGGAAACAGGACACCTACCTCGGCAAGAAAGCGAGCTCAGGAGCCCAGTGCTCCACGCTGCGAACCCCCAACTGGGCTCCGGAATCCCGGCACCAAGGACTTCAGACGTTGGGCGGGGCGGGGAGGACGCGCTGGAAGCCAGTTACAGTGTCAGCCTGCCTGTGCCCAACCTGGTCAGAAACTGAAGGTTTCTTCTCTAGACAGACTCAGGCAGAGAGCGACTGCGGGCTTCCAGGAGGCTGGGACAGCTGAGAGAAGGATTAAGGGACAGTCTACATACTGTCCAGCGAGCCTCCCAATACCCCCCCCCCCTCCACGCAGCTTGTAGGATCTTGGTAGCTGGGCTTATGTTTGTTTACATTAGGTAGGCGATGGTGGAGCTTTTCCTGGGAAAATGAACAAGAACAGGAGAAGAGAGATCTGTTGACATGAGCGTCTGGAAGGTCTGGGAGAACCACAGTGGAGTCTGAGCTGGATCACTACACAATGAAGCCCGACCCACAAACACAGAGGTTCTAAAGAGCTTTTAATGCCTCATTCTTAACTATGACAAGCCAGGTGATGCTGCAGTAAAAAACAAGGCAGTCTCAGTGGCTCAACAGAACAATCACCCATTGCCCACTCGAGCCAAGTTCAAGGTGAGTCTGGATGACTCCCCTAGGCCACCGGCATCTATAGCATGGCTCGGCATTCCAGAACACACTCCGGGTGACTATGGCACCTCCATCCCGAGATTACATATATCCTGTGGGCAGGGAAGACATGCACATCACTTCTGTTCACGGCCCACTGGTCAAAACAAGTCACAGAAAAGCAGGGAAGCTAATCCTCTCATGTGCCTAGAAGGAGCTAAGAAGCAGAATGACGGATATTAGTTTTGTCTGACTTCTGTGTCTGCCTAGAACACTAGGCCTGTAAAATAAAAACAGAATCTAAAACAAACACAGTGGGGCATTTGGGTAATTCAGTTGGTTAAGCGTCCGATTTTTTATTTCAGCCAAGGTCATGATCTCATGATTCGTGAGATCAAGCCTTACATCAGGCTTGCTCTAATAGCTCAAAGCCTGAATGGGATTCTCTCTCTCCTCCTCTTTCTCTGCCCCTCCCCTGCTCACGCACGTACATTCTCTCTGTCTCAAAATAAAGAAACATTTGAAACAAACATACTGAGGGGCGCCTGGGTGGCTCAGTCGGATGAGCATCTGACTACGGCTGAGGTCAGGATCATGGCTTGTGGGTTCAAGCCCCACATCAGGCTTTGTGGTGAAGCTCAGAGCCTGGAGCCTGCTTTGGATCATATGTGTCTCTCTCTGCTCCCCACCCCTGTTTGTGCTCTGTCTCTCTCTCTGCCAAAAATAATCATTTAAGTAAATAAACAAATAAATAAATAAACATACTGAAACAATGAAACAGACAATGTAATGAACAGGAGAAATTTTCAATTTTGCTCAGAGACGTTTCAATTAGCATCTGCAGAGAGTTACAACAGATCAAAAGGAAAGTATTCAGAAAAATAATTTTAAACCTCTTGGAAATAAACTATGATGTATAAATGACCTCAATTATTCAGTGTTAGATCAGGTTAAGAGAAATTTCCAGACATTAAGATCAATAGAAAGGAAAAGACAGGAAAATTGGAGAACTGATATCTGACAACTTGGGTTTCAGAGAGAAAATAAGGCATACATGACGGAGAAGATAGTGCCAAGGATGGGGTGCAAGAAAGTTTCTCTGAACGGAACGATATACGTTTCTAAATTGTATATGGCCGACTCAGAACCATGGTTAGGAAAAGACCTGCACACAACATTGTAAAATTTCAGAACATGGAGGCAATGAGAAACATCTCACGGTTTCCAAGAGGAATGAGGTCACCAAAAGCAAACAAACAAATTAAGAATCAGAAAGGCTATCCACTAACAATAAATTCTGTGAAAGAGGAAATTTTAAAAATGGATCCCACTCATAGCAGTATCAAAATCAATAAAATATTTAGGAATAAATTTACCAAGGAAGTGAAAATCGCTACTGTGAAGTTTACAAGACATTAATGAAAGAAACTGAAGAAGACACAAGTGAATAGAAAGGTATCTCATGCTGACAGAACTGGAATAATTAATTGTCACGATGTCAATACCACCAAAAGCCTTCTATAGATTTGATGCAACCCCTATCTATATTTCAAAGGGATTTTTTACACAAGTAGAGGGAAAAAACCCTCTGAAAATTTAGGAACCACAAAAGACCCTGAAGAGCCAAAGAAATCCTGAGAATGAAGAACCAAGCAGGAGGCATCCCATTCCCTGATTTCAACATACAGCATCAAACCAAACACTATGATACTGCCATAACAACAAAAAGACCAGGGGAACAGAGTCGAGAGCCCAGAAATAAACCCACGCATCTAAGGCAAGCTAATGTTTGACAAAGAAGCCAAAATACTCAGTGGAGAAAAGCTAGTCTCTTCAATAAATGGTGCTGAAATAACTTGATACTCATATATATAGAATGAAACCCCCATCTTAAACCACTCACAACAGTTAACTTGAAATGTATTAAAGACTTAAATTCTAAGACCTGAAACCATGAATCTTCTACAAGAAAACATAGGAAAAAAATCTCCCTGACACGGGTCTTGGTAATGAATTTTTTTATATGATACCTAAAACACAAGCAACACAACAAAAAAGGAACAGGATTTCATCAAACTCAGAAACTTCTGCACAGCAAAAGAAACCATCAACAAAGTGAAAGACAACCTACAGAATGGGAAAAAAAATATTTTCAAACAATACATCTGATATGGAGTTAATATCCAAAATACTGGGGAACCCATACAACTTAACAGCAAAAACAAACAAACCACAAATAGCCTATTTAAAAAAATGGGCAGAGGGGCGCCTGGGTGGCTCAGTCGGTTAAGCGTCCAACTCTTGATTTCGGCTCAAGGTCATGATCTCATAGTTCATGGTTTCAAGCCCCGTGTTGGACTCTGAAATGACAGTGTGGAGCCTGCTTGGGATTCTCTTTCCCCCTACCCCTGCCCCTCCCACGCTCTCTCACTGGCTCTCTCAAATAAATAAAGTTTAAAAATTAAATAAACAAAAAATAAAAACACAGAGGTAAATACCAAAAGAAACCATCAAATATGTAGACACAGTTGACTTTGGGGAGAGAGAATCAGGTGTGGGTACAAGGAAGTCGACTTTGTACTATTAATGTGTTTATTAATCACTTACAGATATAACTTGGATTGAAATAAATTTGTAAAATCTCCCATAAGTTTCCAACTTTAATTTCAGAACTCTGAAACCTTTCTATATTGTCTCTACTTATGAATTTCAAATGAATCTCTAGATAAATTTCATCTAAACTGTTAACATTACATTTGCTCAGAACTTACATCCAGTAGACTTTTTGGTACTCTAAAGCACATAACCTAAATATTGGAAAATCGTGCCAATGTGGTCTTTTAGTATAAATCAAGTCTTAGTAAATCTCAAATAAAATAGAAAATACACCTATCTTGTTCTTCTAGCTTTTATTTAGAAGCCTGTTACATGCAATATACCAGTAAGAGATACCAAATGATATATACGAAAAGTATTCCATAAAGTGTTAAAGCGTAACATCAATGCTTTTATTCTCATTTTTGAACCCTTGACTCTGTCCTCAGAGAGGCTACAGGCTGACTGGGAAGACAAGACCCACGCAGAAATGGTACCACGTAAAGCAGTTGGTGTGGAGCACCGTGTGAATGGTTCAAAGAAAGGCAGGCAGTTTAGGAGAAGTTTCCATCTGGATGCATCTGAGATGGGGGTTGTCAGGCTCAACCCTCATCAGCTACCCTCTCTCCCCATTTAAAAAGCAGAAATACAAATTCATTTGAAGAAATTCCTCTTCTTAAATGTCATTCTAGACGACCATTTCTCTGCTCCATTATTTCTACCACGCTCTCAAAAAAATAAAATAACCAATATAAATGAAAAACTATGCCCCAAAAGTGCATTTCAACATCCGAGGCTCCAGTGTTTCCCCATGAGGACTTGCTCGGAGCTCCTCTGGTCCCCGCCTGGCCCAGAGGACTCGCCCAGACCCCAAACCTGGCCCATGTGCCTTCCTCCTCTCCAAGTGCCCCCACCCACGCATTCTTCCAAATGACAAAAACTCCAGGACCTCAGAGCTGAAAAGTTTGCTCACGGAAGCCCGCCTGCTGTTGTGAGGTATCTGGAGGTCACATTCATGGAAGGTGCTTGAACGTTTAATTTCCATACCCTTCGAGCCTCAGGTGGCCTGGCGAGTTCGTCCCTTGTTGTAACTTCAGGGTATGCCTCCTGAATCTGAGGTTTTAAGACAGATGACAGATCAAAGAAGACCCACTATTTTCTAGAGTGGAAACCATTCTCTGGCCAAGGGCACGGCAACTGCTAATCTGTCTTTGCCTTCCTGAGTTTATAAGAAGCATCTGGAATAAACCTCTCACCATTATTTCTGCTGCAGCTTTATGCTTGTTTTGTCCAACAAAGCTACAATTCTTTCTTCCTCTTTTTTTAAAGTTTATTTATTTATTTTGAGAGAGAGAGAGGGAATGAATGGGGGTCGGGGGGAGAGAGAGAGAGAGAGAAAGAGAGAGAGAATCCCAAGCAGTCTCTGCACTGTCAGTATAGAGCCCGATGCAGGACTCAAACTCACAAACAATGAGATCATGACCTGAGCCAGAATCAAGAGTCAGATGCTTAGCCTACTGAGCCACCCAGGTGCCAGTAAAACTATTATTCTCTAAGTAACATGAAAACCTAGTTCCCAAAGAAAATAAAATCATCCTTTTAAAGTATGCTCTCTTTTTGAAGCTCAAATTGATGTCTGTGAGAGTTTACAGCAACTTCTACCTAGGTAGATATCTACCTGACTGTTTACATTATATTCAGTAAGTCAGAATCAGGATCCAAAAGTGTTCCAGGGATGAAAACATAATTTTACATGATGCGTTTATTTGAGGATTCAACTAATGGCTTATGAGAGACAGTTGCAGCACTTCATGTAACACTTCCTTTCTTTATATCAAGTCTTCGATCTCCAAAATCAACTCCTTTATCATAAATACTATGTGATATAAACAATTAGGTTTTTATGCATGAAACTATTCACCCCACTCTTTGGGCATACCACGGTCATTCCAAACTTGCATTTTCTCAGGATTTCTCTGGTGGACATCCGAAAATATAATGATAAGAAAATTAACTTTCCATAAAGTATAAAAATATACAAAACATGCTTTCAGTGCTTTGTCAGACCCTTATAGCTTTATAGTAACGCATCTAATCTCAATGAGTATCAATAATGATTCTGTATAATTAGAACAAAATAAAGTTCTCACAAGCCAGTGATCTGTAAGCTTGTACTTATTTGATTAGTTTTGCTAATTTTAGTCTTTGCAAATATTTTTTTAAATACGAAGATTTAGATTTTATAATACTTTATGCTATAAAAGATAACATTTCATCATTAAAGATATTATTTTAAAAATCCTTGCATTTCTACACAAGCCATAATTTAAAATCCTATTTTAATGTGTGAAAACAGTATCTACTGTCCTTGCTTTTGTTGTCCTTCATGATTTCTGCCATACTTAGTTAGCATGACTCTGACAGTCAGGGGAGGACGAGGAGCAGTTGGTTCAACATTCTCCCTTCTGAAGGTCTGCTTTCTTCCAAGAATTTATAGGCATAGGCACTGGACATTTTAAAAAGTGGGCTTCCACATCCTTGAGGAAGAGCAGACATCGTTACTTTATCACAACTAAGCCAAGACACGGAGCCACTGGTACCACTGGGCCAGAAGTCACAGAGGCCCCAAAATACATCTCTCCGGGGAAGTGAGGTACTCACTACACAGAAAGTCAGGGTAGCAAGGATCTCTCTCCGGCTCACTGGAAGAGCCTAAACATTTAACCATCTCTTTGGTTTCGTCTGTAAAACCACAGGGTTTGATTCAAAGTCAACTGGTGCTCTAAAGCTTAGTGATTTTTTGGATTCTGCAATAGTTCACCGTAGATTGCAGTAATTCAGATCTCATTTTCCCACTGACTTAGATAGAAATATATATGATCCTTAATTGGCAGGGCCCCTAACAATTTTGTTTTAAACCCCTGTGCCCCCGCAAGAGTCCCTTACTGTATGTGGAAGGAAATATGAAGATCTTTATAAATCTTAAAAAAAAAGTTGTTCACTGATTCCCATTGCCAACTACATAAAATCCAAGGTATGTATGTGGTCTGGCGTTCAAGTGTACCGAGGACCTCAACTGGGCTTCCCAATTTTTATCTCAACTAATTCGCTTTCCTGTTCTCAAAGCTCCAAACTAAACACTTTGTTTCCTAAGTACACCGGAGCCTTCCCATTGCCCATTTTTAAAAATTCATGGTACTATCCTTACCTAGCAACTGTTCTCTGTCGCCACAAAGTCAAGTTTTACCAAATCCTTAAGCTAGAGGGGCCATATAACTTATCATCTCAACTGGGACAATCTGACAATAAAAAAGGATGTGAATTGGGCTGGATGCAAGGACACCAGGAATCTATGTATCTCTTCTCAATGATCCTTTCTGCTGTATATTTGAGCTACATGTGTAACAGGCTTTATCTCCCTTACCAGTCTGAGTCATGAAATAATTCAGTATCATATTCCCCACACTGTCTAGCATATACGGTAGGTGCTCCGTAAATATTTGAGAATGACTGAGTACCTAGGTATGTCTAATTCTGGTATAGTACATTCGGTTCTTTCGAGTGAGTTACATACGGTTTAAAATCAGCACAACGGTTCACACAGAGAAGAACCACACTCCTTGGCCACACCAAAGAGCCAGCTCCCTCGGAAGCGGCCATGTTCACACACTATGATGGTCTGTCCTGGCATGAAACTTCCCTGCTGTCAGATTCACATAGGATGTCATATGTTGGGACAGACTCCGTATCACCCACCACTTGGTGCTTTGGTAACGGCTACATGTTTAAGCCCTGAACCAAGATGGGCAGAATGCTGTGTTTCCAGTCTGCGGGGAAACGTGTCCCGAAGAGCCCTGTTCCCCCCGGGCAGAGCCTCGGACCTCAGGATGGAGAGCTGAGGGACTGCTTGTTATCCGACAGGCTTCCGACTGCCCTGAGTCCCCGAGTAGTTTATCTATTCCTATTCCAGTCCTCCATTCTAGACACCTTGGGGTCCAGATCTGCACTCACTGATCTCTGCATCCTCTGGAGTGACTGGATAACACACAGAGGACGCACTCACTGAATACTGGCTGAATGAATTTTAAATCAATAAAGAAGTAACTTTATTTTTTTTAATGTTTTATTTATTTTTAAGAGAGAGAGAGAGACAGAGACAGCATGAGCAAGGGAGGGTCAGAGAGAGAGAGAGAGAGATACAGAATCTGAAGCAGGCTCCAGACTCTGAGCTGTCAGCACAGAGCCTGGCGTGAGGCTCGAACCCACGAACCGTGAGATCATGACCTGAGTCGAAGCCGGACGCTCAACCCACTGAGCCACCCAGGTGCCCCAGTAAGGAAGTAACTTGAAAGTGTGCAGCAGCCGTACTTACATGAAAAGGAAGAATTTCCATGGCCCTGTTGAAACGTGCTTCAGATATACACTGAGTCACGCCTGCTTCCTCCGCGGATCCCAACTCCTTAATGTACAAAGATCCTGAGACAGATCTGATGAGTCCTCAGAAAAGTGCAGAGCACCGTCCACACAGAGCTGCTAAGTGACGAGCGGGTCTTAAATCCACACATTCTGACCACAGGACTATCTCGGTTCACACAGGCACACTGCAATGAACTTGACAGATGTGGCATTCATGTAACAGGAAGAATTACAAGTCGATCGCTACTCTCATCCCTGAGTGCCTCAGGCTACAACAGAAAACCGCCCCCGATGTCTTATGTGGTTCTATTAATTTTCTGAAAACAAAGGGGGAAAAGCTTTCATTTATCTGCTTTCAGATACAGATAGACGGAGCTATGTCAGAGCCGGGTGAAAAGAGAAAAACGAAAACACAATTGAGAGAAATAAAGAATTTAAAAGCAGAAAGTGCTAAGTGTCATAGCATCCGCACGGCGCCGCATTCCCCACGAGTGCACATCACCATGTCACTACAGAAACGCAGCAAGCTATTCGGGGGACACAATGAATGAGGCACTTGATCATGTGGAATGCCCACCTGGCGACAGACTCTTTGACTGAAACAGAAAGCCTTACGGATTAAACAAAAGCACTTTTAGAATCTCAAACACACTTATTTTTTTTTTTGTCCAAGTGTATTTCATTGTACCATCTTTAAATGCCACATACAGGATTTGGATGAAAAACTAAAACCTGTACTTTGTGCCAGCATTTAAAGTTCCTTCGTCACCTATACAGTTTCTACATTCTTCCTTTGCAACAGTGATTAAATTTAAGCCTCAACGGGCTTCATTCCCATTTGCTATGAGTCTGAAGGCATGGGAAGTATGTAGCATTTATATAACAGGAAATATCTAGAAGCATTCTGCTGAGATTTCCTTCCCCCACACCCCCTTCCACACCCATTCCTTAAAGTGCCTTCAAAAGGCCTGCTGTGCTCTTTAAAAACTAAACACAAGTTACTACTAGAAAGAGCGTACCTATCCCTTCGTTCGTCTAGACACCACGACTCCACTGAAGTTGGATTTCGCCTGGCTGTATTAGCTCCTCCTGCCTAGCACCTGACCCTTAATGCTCAAACATTTTAATGCCACGCAGGTCAAATATGCTTTTCTGCTGTTATCAGGCTGGAATTTCGGAGGAAAAGAAGAAACTCGGCTTTCCATTCTCCACATACCAGACCCTGATCAAGAGGCCCTTCCGACGTTTGACACGAACACACGAACGTGGCCCTCACTCTTCGAGTCAGGAGAGGCCCTTCCACGCCCCCCTCCTTCCACCTCTCTAACCCCTGCTCCCTCACCCACCTCCAATCAACCGTGCCCGACCTTGGTTTGAGTTCCCACGGGCGTTTACCCAGGACAAGTAAGAAATGGAATGTGAGACGCAGGGCTCGGGAATGCTGGTCTACGGTCTCCTGGAGGTGAGGACTGCTAGCACACTGCTCAAATGAGTCTAGCCTTTCTCGGCCATGTACCCTCTGTAACAGCACCCAGTAGGAGGTAGTAGTACCTCCGGTTTATTCAACATCCAACGTGTGCCTTCCCTACAGGATACCACTGGTCAAGAAAAAAGTCATCATGGTAATGAGAACATGGATGCCACCACACCGGAGGCTGTCACACAGAACTGGGACACCGCCAGCCGTAATTTGCCTGGCTTTTGAACAATCTGTCTAGGTCCCCAGAAGCCAGTGAATGTCAAAGAATACCCAGAGGTCTGGCTCCACTGAGGGCCATCCTCACAGTTGGGTCAAGCTGGCCTACGCCTGATCTCTTCTAGGACCTGTACCCACAAGAAAGGACAAACGCCTCTGCCAGCTCCAAAGCCACGTAAAACCTTCTTCCAATGGTGTAGACTGGCTTCAGGGTTTCCCAAGATACTTCTGACTTTTGAACAAGCAAGAATCTCTAACTTAGCTGTAACTTTCTCTGTCTTTTAAAGACCGATTCCCAATCTCTTCTTTCCATTCCCACTTCTTTCTGACCCATTCAAAAAGGGTCAGGTCATGTTAACGCAGAGGACAGTGACCTACATTAAGTCCTAACATTTTCCAAGCAAAGGAAAAGGCAGCTTAAGATTATGAAACCTTACTAAATGAAATTTAGAGCAGGAAGTGAACTTCTTCTATGGACCTTCTTAATTGCTGCTTACAGAAATTATTTTGGCCAAACTGCAAAAGAGAATTTTAATTTCTGTTCCATTTTCTCATTACCTTCAAAAACTCTAAAAGTACCATTTTGTTAAATTGAGTCAGTCCCAACTGACTGATAACTGGGCTCAACTGTCCAAAGGAACACTAATTTCATTTTATCTAAAATTAATACAACCTGCAACAGTAACGCAAACTGCTCCCTCTAATCCTCCCACCATACTTTATGATTCAATTCTATGTATAACTATGTCGTAAAATTATAAGGTACCCAATAGCTAGATCACTAATTGCTTTTGCATGATGACCTCGAAAATACCCAACGTCTCTTCCCAAAGTTGTAAACATCTAAAACCCGACCTTGCTTACACCAGAATGGGCTCCAGGAAGAGCCTGTCTGTGAGCCAGCTGGTCAGCGCCCAGGGTGCTGACTCCGTGAGGCCCCCAGACCAGATGGCGGAAGTCTCACCCTCACAGCTTACTGACAGACAGGTCTCTGGTCTTCCCCACCATATGGCAAGTTTCCCACCATCATTCTGTTCTCATTTCCCTCTCAGCGGTGGACTCTGGGCCTTTCTTCCGGAGGCGAGGGAACACATTTCCCAGCGGCAGCCCAGGCCAAGCGGGAGCAGGGACGTGGTCGGACAGCATGAGGGCTCCTCCCGCTGGCACATTTTCTAAGACACTCATGTTCTAACCTCTCTGGGGCCAGGCAGAGGGGTCTGGCTGCTTCACTTTTCACCCCTACCAGTTTTCTTACCATCCGGAGCATTCGTCCTTACTGCTCACCAAGGAAACCATCCCACGGCTTCGCCCCTATCCTCTCCTGTGCCTCATGCACATCACTGGCTGGCAGAGGCTTTTCAGTACGCATCACTGAGGTAGGATGGCTGCCCTTCCCTGGCGCAGTTACTCAGAAAGATGGCTGCCGAAGTCACTGAGGAACATGGCTGCCTTCCCTGAAGTCATCCCATCTCACCAAGGTGCTCCAGAGAAGAACACAAAACGAACGCTGGAAATAATGAGGCCTCGTGGAGCATGAATGAAAGATGAATGTGTTTGAAAAGGCAAAGCCTTGATGAGACCTTGAGACTGTGGATGCGACCCCAAGTACACGCGGTAGAAGATGACCACTGAAGACATCATGGACCACAGGGGAAGGCAGCCGTGCTATTGGGAAGGGTGGGCGGGGCCTGTGTGGGGCAGAGAGATGGACGGAGAGAGGGAGAGTTGACACAGGAGTAGAGAACTTTCTCACGAGTCAGACAACCTAAGAGTCCCCCAGAAAACAGCTCTGCTGACTTAAGAGACCACAACAAGGACAGGGAAGGGGAGGCAATGTCAGACAAGCGGCAGTAATGGGTAGCACGTTAATGCCTGAGTACCGACAATCAAACAGCTGACCACAGTTGCTAAAGGCATGGACTTCTATCCTGAGTCCCCGCATTGCCCGTGGGTGCCGTGCCATAAAAATGAAGGTGCCCACCTCAATCGTGTGGGGTGATCTTCGGGGAATCAATGGGAAAAAGTTACAATTGTTCTATGACCTTTGAAATTTTTATTCAAAATTGTTAAAGCTCTCCATTAATGTAGAGAGAGATGAATAAAATAGTTAAACGAATGTTTACTGAGCATGTTGTAATTTTAAACATTAGAAACTGGGAATTAAAGCATTACTTTTTTGTAAGAAGCTCAAGAGTAGTCTGAACAGGGTTTGCCTTCCTTAGATTGCAGAACTTAAGACATGAAGTAAGAATCTTTTCCATACCTTGACAAACTGTCACACTCTTTCTTTTAAAAAAAGTTTTTAGTGTTTATTTATTTTTGAGAGAGTGACAAAGTGCAAGTGGGGGGGGAGGGGGGCAGAGAGAGGGAGACACAGAATTTGAAGCAGGCTCCAGGCTCTAAGCTGTCAGCACAGAGTCAGATACGGGACTCAAACCCACGAACTGTGAGACCATGACCTGAGCCGAAGTTGGACGCCTAACTGACTGAGCCACCCAGGCGCCCTGTGCCACACTCTTTCTAAGTTTGGACTGGCTGCCAACACTTTATTCTTTGTGCTTTCATGAATTATCTCCAAGATCTCCTTTAATGTGAAGATATTTGATGGCATCACTTCCTCTGGGACATTTTCATCCTGTTGGTCCGTCATTTGCCTCCTTCATGCCAAAACACTCGCCTTCACCAGATTCCTATAGCTCGGTATCTCCAGTCTCTCCAATGGTGGCAACGTCAACATCTGCCTGGTCAACTATTTCTTCTGTGACTCTGTTTATGTTCCGCTCTGATCCTGCAAGGTTATTTGCAGAGTGTGGTAAAAGTTCTCGCCATTCTGCACATATTAGTCACTGTTACTTCCGGCTGTGATGCTTGGACATTTCAAATGCATACTGTGTGTCATATTTCTTCCAAAATTCATCTACACAAAATGCATGATATCCCCCGATAGCTTCAATAACCTACCTGAAAGTCCATTTAAGGCCCTAGGTTTTATAAGAACGAAAAAAGAAAAGAAGGAAGGAAGGAAGGAAGGAAGGAAGGAAGGAAGGAAGGAAGGAAGGAAGGAAATGAACCAGGCCTTTAAAAGTTGAAATAACTCCTTAGTTCCTTGGCTCCATTAATGAAGTTGTGTTTACTAGTAAAAATCAAGTTTTCCCATCCATTCAGATCCCCAAAAGAAGCAGGGTGACCTGGAACATTAGCTCACAGTAGCAATTATGCTTCAAAAATTAAATTATTTTGCCTACCTCTGGACAAGAACACAATGGAAGCAGGTTCTGAAACAATGATATTGTAACCCAGGATCTTTTATTCGCCTGCCAAGTGACAGATGCTTCTTTGTGTTTTATTAATGCCCGGCAATTCTCAAACTGGTAGATAAGCACCGGTTTTAATTTAAAGGCACCTTTTGTGTTGCCTCCTGGTGGAAAAGCTACTCTGTGCCTTACTCCGTTACAGCCGCATCCAGATCTTGCATCTCCTGTGGCACAAGTTCCTGATGGGGTTGCCGGCCAACGTGTCCCATCAACATGAGAGAGTCGAGGACGGTGATCTTCAGCGGCCTCCCCCAATCCCTGGAATCTGCTGGAGCTTCGCCTCGTGGGCGAACATTACTCAAGCCAGGCTGACTTCCGATGATGAAATCAGTCCTCACAGACCATATTTCTTCTTAGTATCCTCATAATCACTATTTTCTTTCAATGTGGCAACAAAGTTCAATATTTTGGCCCTAATGAGAGTGAAACTGATTGGGATTTTCTTTGATGACAGTCTTCAAACCAAAAGAGAAGTAAACATTCCATTTTAACCATAAGCAACTTCCTGTTCCTAGTAGAGTTTAAACTAAAAGATGCTGAAGTGACATTACCTGGTTGTCACAGTCTGAGGACGTGGCCACGACAGTTTGTCCACAGCGTCGTGCAGGCCCAAATCTCATCCCTTCTTGGCTCTGTGTCAATATTCTCAAATCTTCTGATACTTCCAACTTCACTTCTAACATTACCACTTTTCATGTCCTTGCTGCACTTTCATTTTTGTTGGCCAATTCCCCCTTTCAATTATTCATCCTTATAAAATGCCATGTGGGTGGGGCGCCTGGGTGGCTCAGTCATTGAAGCGTCCAACTTCGGTTCAGGTCACCATCTCGTGGTTCGTGGGCTGGAGCCCTGTGTCGGGCTCTGTGCTGACAGCTCAGAGCCTGGAGCCTGCTTCTGATTCTGTGTCTCCCTCTCTCTTTCCCCCTCTCCCATTCACACTCTGTCTCTCTCTCAAAAATAAATAAATGTTTAAAATAAATGTTTAAATGACATGTGGGTTTATCACTATAACTACACATTTTGTTGTGTGTATGGAACAGAATTAACAGACACAAAGTGACTGATCACTGCGAGCGGAAAAAAAGTAGTGTGCTTTGTCACCAATTGTGGTTGAACACTTGTTAGTTAGGCAATGCTTTGCGGACTGAGCAGAGTGTACACTGGATGCAGGCACAGCAGACAGACTGGGGTAGCTAAATGTGAACCGTGTTGCCATGGAAATGCTATTATTTAAGTAAACCATGGCCATGTATGTATCACAGTCATGCAAAGTGAAAGGTGCCTAATTTCATTCCAATCCCTGCTTAGAGGTTACTCAGGCGAGGGGTGTCAGGGTGGCTCAGTCAGTCAGGCATCTAACTCTTGATCTTGGCTCAGGTCACGATCTCACGGTTCATGAGTTTGAGCCCCACACGAGGCTCCTGTCAACAGTGCAGAGACTGCCTGGGATCCTCTCTCTCTCTCCCTCTCTCTCTGCCTATTGCCCCCCATGCGTGCGCACGCTCGCTCTCTCTCTGCCTGCCGCCCCCCCATGCGCAGGGACGCTTGCTCTCTCTGCCTACCGCCCCCCATGCGCGCGCACGCTCGCTCTCTCTGCCTACCGCCCCCCATGCGCGCGCACGCTCGCGCGCTCTCTCTCTGCCTACCGCCCCCCATGCGTGTGCATGCTCTCTCTCTCTCAAAACATCTTTAAAAATTACTCAGGCCCATGAAGCTAAAGATTTAAAACTCTGACTGAAACAATGAACGTTAGGGAAAATTAAAAAAAAAAAACCCTAAACTCTGACCAAATAGATCACAGAAAGCACATGGAAAGAGAAGAGAGGAAAAGATGCTATGATAAAATTTCACTCTACAGTATACTAATTGACAAAATCAACTTGTGATCGAAGTATTTTACAGAGAGGAATTCTGTACGGAAGGACCCAAATGGTAGGAGTAAGGATAGCTGTATCTCAGCAAATCTCCCAACAATCCTCCAAACTACAAAAAGACAACTTTAAAATGCAAGAACAAATAAAACTACATGCCCCATGCCTTTGGGATAACCAGAAGGCTAGAGTAATTTCAAATTACCTACATGTAAAAAATAAATAAATAAACACCATAGCCCAGTAAGTCACTGTCAGTTTTGCTGTAACACTTTTTCGAAAATGCAAAATCTGGGGTTCTGATACGATGGATACATTAGGCAGCAGTTAGCACATAAGGAGAGTTTCCGTGCGCTTGGCGGCCATCTTCACCTGTAAGAAACAGCAGGTCAGTGCAGAAAAGGGCACTCAGCTGAACCAAGCCGGGAGGAATATGAAATGCACCCGCACCCCTCAAAACTGACCAGCTCCCTGGCTTCCCCAAAGGAGTTCTGAGCCACATCGTGCAGGTCGGCTGTCACAGCTTCCCATCTGATGACATAACTCATGAGCTACAGTCCTTCCCACGGCCACTCCCACAAGCAAACGCCAGGGCTTTCTCTAATACGCCGTATTTATTGGAGTATTTATATATACCTCTAATGATTTAACATGGTGCTACAGTTTTTATTAGGCTCCTATCTTTTCTTTACACGTGCCATTGACATTTGAGTGCTGTGCCCCATTATGGGCTGAATTGTGTATCCCCGCTGCCCCGAATTGATATGTTTAAGTCTTAACCCCCGGTATCTCAGAATGAGCCTGTCATTGGAAATAGGGCCTTTAAAAAGGTAATGAAGGTAAAAAGGATGCCATCCGGGGGGGACCTAACCCAACGCGACTGGTGTCCTTATCAGAAGAGGGCGTTAGGACAGAGACTCCCGGAGGGAAGACCCTGTGAGGATACAAGGCGAAGGAGGCCATCCACAAGCCGAGAGACAGGTGTCAGAAGAAACCCACCTTTCTGAAGACACCTTGATCTCTGACTTCTGGCCTCCAGAAACGAGAGAAAATAAGTCTCTGCTGTCCGAGTCATCCAGCCTGTGGCACTTCGTCACGGCAGCCCTGGCGACTAAACGCAGGCCCCCAGACCATCTGCCCCACGAGCGCTGTGGTTTTCATCGTGCAGTTTTGTGCAGCACGATGACGATGATGACTTGTTAGGAATGCGGGGCTGCAGGCTAGCAGAACTGACTGCTGTAACCCTGCCGGCGGTCACAGAAACAAGGGGACCCCGGCGAAAAGAGAGCAGAAGAAGGGAGCAGTGGCCGTGGTCCTATAGACTGGCTGGAAGTCACTGTCTCAGAAGGCAAGTCCACCCAAAACGGAGGGGTTAAAGAGAGACTACAACAAACAGGCAACCTTAAAAGTGCATCCTGGACACGAAGAGGCAGCCTGGGAAAGACAACCATTTGGGGGAAATAAGGTGAAAAAAAAAAAAAGAGAGAGTCACTCTCTGGAAAATGCATGGTCAAGTTTTTAAAAAGCGAGAAGGAAAGTTAGAAGCCTGCAAGGAATAAAAAAAAAACTTTTCAACCACTGAGGGGGACAGAAATCCTCCCCATCGCCCCCAAGTCACCCAGTAGAGCAAGCACATGGTCGGAACTCTGGCACACGCACCCTAACACAAGAGACACTCACCAGCAACGTGACAGACGGACATCACGTACCCTCTGACATGGTGCACTGAGAAGGACATGAGATCACTTCTGGAGTATTTCTAGCAAAAATACACAATCTGAACCTAATCATGATTAAATATCAGACAAACTCAAATTGAGGGACGTTCATTATACCAAAGAAATGACCTATACTCTTCCAAAAATGTTTAGTTCAGGAAAAACAGATACTGAAAAACTATCCCAGAGGAATGGAGGATAAAGAGACTTTACAACTAAATAAATCAGGTGAGTCTGAATTGTAGAGTGGACTTGGGGGGGGGGTCCTTTAAAGGACAGTAAGTAGGACTAAAAATTTAGCACTGTTTGAATAAAGTGCATGAAATGGATCATCATACCATGACTAAGAGAACGTCCTGGTTTTTAGGAAATGCAGACTTTAGTGTTTGGGGGGCTGAAGGGCATCACGTCTACAACTTACTGTCAAATGGTTCAGAGCCAAAATTCACACATCTACGGGAGTGGGCACGGCAGGAGGAAAAGGGGAGGAGAGAGAGGATGATAAAGGCAACACGGTAAAATGTTAATGTGGAGGAATGTGGGTGAAGGGTAAACCGGGATTCTTTGTACTCTTTTTGCAACTGTTTGGTAAGTAGGAAATGATTTCAAAATAAGAAGTTAGAGGAAAAGACAGAAATTGGTCCAGCCTTCAGTGTGTACTTTCTGGCCAAGGCCTGGCTTCATTCACTGGGCAAAAGAGGTCCTGGCAGAGCAGACAGGAGTGTAGAGAACAGAGAACAAGGAGAATTAGAAATTCACAAATAACATTAGCATATCATCTAAAAATCTGAGTTGAGAAATTAAAAAAAAAAAAAACCTTGTAAAGTAGTCAGGCTCCATACTACAGGTTGGAAAAGTCTGACTTAAAATACCAGCCTTGCCTGTAGCACAGGAAGAAACAATGCCAGCCCCTCGTTGGGTGTCCCGGGGACAATGACTAGAAGATTCTGTATTAGCAGCAGGCACTCATACAGAGAGGGACCAAGCAAAAAGTTTATAGGACAGTTTTTTAAGTATTATTTTTAGTGTTTATTTATTTTGAGAGAGAGAGCAGGGGAGGAGCGCAGAGAGAGAGAGAGAGAGAGAGAGAGAGAGAGAGAATCCCTAGTGGGCTCCTCGCTGTCAGTACAGAGCCTGATGCAGGGCTTGATCTCACCAACCGTGAGATCATGACCTGAGCAGAAATCAAGAGTTGGACGCTTCACTGACTGAGCCACCCAGGCGCCCCGTAAAGTACATGCTATTACTTTCAAGTGCATACGGTCTAACCAACTGCCAACAGAGGAAAGACTAATGGAGTAACTCTGACGTAACTCCATTCCAGTACGTGCACGGGCCCCAGGCGCCCGCATCTCCCCGAGCTCACTGTCATACGCCCTAAGCTAGTCTCCCGCCTGCCAATCACTCCTCCTTTCAATCTCGCCAGGTACACTCTTCCAGATTCCAAATTCTCAAACACACCCTCATGCCACCACACCTTTATCAAAACCCTGTCAAAGACACGTATAAACCGTCAGGTTCAAAAATCTTACCCTACATATGAAGCATCTCCTACCTAGTCTTCAACTTCCTCTCCAAACTTACTCTCTGCTCCCCCTTCGGGCAAAACTAGCCACCGTGTCACGTGCCCTGACAGTCCCCGAAGCCCACCCGGGGCTCACCAACTCCCCGAAGCCTGTCTTCACCACCTCACCCCTCCCCCTCTCCTTGGAAGATATAGTAACTAGAACTTGCTGCACGCAGCGGGGTGGGGCGTGGGGGAAGAAGGAGAAGGAATACAGAAGCCCTACAGTTCTGCTCTTTTAAAGTAGCAATCATCTGAGTCCTGCCCATCACTCCCACCCCCCCTTTCATTCCTGTATTGCTCCAGCTTTGCAAGTACCTTGGCACATGCTTATTTTATAATCTAACAGGACAGCGCAGCTGTGAGAACATAGAGGTGTCGAAGGAATTACAGTTCCCAAGGACGCATGAAGCCAAGAGTGGCTCAGGGAGAACCGGTATTTGTGGACAGAGAGCAGGAGCCAGAGTGTAGACAGCACTGGTGGGCGTGGGGCTCCCGGCCTACTGCCCCTGGCCATAATGTGTCCGTCCTGGGGAGGGAGGGGGGCCTGAGGGTAGTCAGCAAATACTGCCCACAGACAGAAGGGTGGACTCCCTCGAGTCCGGTTCAAATGATAAAAAGTTGTTAATTAGATGAATCTAAGTTAATGAAACGTTGCCACATATTCAAGTACAGCAGTAGTAAAAGGTCCATCTCTACTGAAGGCGTGCCTGTTTGGTTACGGAAATGGAGATCGCGCTGGTGAACGCAGAAACCCAGCACTGGGGAAAGCGCAAAGGTTGTGCCCGACCTCTCTCTCCTCTTCATTCAGGACAAGGGCTTCAAGGTCATTTCAAGATATTCTCTGGGGGTGACTATGTGTGCTGATGGATGTTGACTAGACTTCTTATGGTGATCATTTCACAATACGGACAAATACTGAACCATCATGTTGTATGCCTGAAACTAACATGATGGTAATGATACAGGTCAATTATATCCAAATTTTGAAAGTAAGCTAACTTAAAAAAAAAAAAAAAGGGAAAGAAATTCTTGTAACTGCAATCCAGTTCCACAAAACTACGAGCCCAGCTCAAATGAGAAAAACTTTTAAATGTGTTTCCTCTTTTATTTGCCTCTAAAATAGAGAGAAAAAGTAGTTGCAAAGAGGACATCTACAGCCCTCCAAACGTTTCCAAACGATACGATTCATCCCACATCGAGAGGACTGCTCGAGCAGCCAAACTCATTTCGGACACCCTGGTTTGGGAAAGCGACCGCGTCTTCTTGAGATCCAACTCGAATAAGGCAGTCCTTGCTGCAAGACGGTCACACCAGGGGACAGAAGTGGCATGGACACGTGGAGAATCCCATTCCGAGCTGAGAGCAAGAGCCAGGAACCAAGATGTGCTGTCACTCCCCGAAATCCGGAGCCTACTCCTTACAGTTAACCGTGACATCTCTGGAGAGGAAGAAGCCACACTTAATCTAGCAGAGATACGAGAGGGCAGCACGGATGCAGACTTCAGTAAACATCACACCAGCTCACCAGGAAAAACAGAGCTGTTTCTTGATGTTCATTACCTTATGTTAAAGTGGGGAGGAAAATATTAAAGCGGTGTGATAACTTTAAATATATTCACTTAGTTAAAAATCTAAGGTCCACATCTAATTTAAATAAGATTAAGCAGGCTTTCTACTTTCGGAGTGTACTAAATTACAATATTCCTTAGCAGCAATATCAATACAAGATGTGTCATCACCAAATTAGTTTGTTTTTAACACTATTCGTCCGTAGATCTTCGTATTTAAAAAAACCACACTTTTGCCCACTCGGTGATTTTTATCTGACGGGGGAAACATGCACACCTAAGCCCTGTGGGACAGCCACAATCACACACTACATGTATCTTTTGTACTCGGCAAGGTAAACCAGAGTTTAAGGGCGGTTTTAGCAAGATCAACTAACCGCAGGGCTATAATTTCACAGAGTTCTAAAATTTCTTATAACCTACTTTTTTTTTTAACCTATTCAAAACAAAAGGATTATTCAGTACAATCATTCTAAGTATTCATTTTATAAAGGCTTTTCCCATTCATATATATACTTCACCGCTGAAAAAATGTTTCACCTTATTGTCTTATATTTGCCTGGATCGGCTTTCATGTTTGTCTTTATGAAGTTCCAGAAAACAGGACTGAAAAGAAATAAATTATTTAGAGAACCCCTTGTTTTAACATCACCCCAAATCTCTCAGAACAAGATTTAATTGAAATCCTAAATAAAATATGCCAGAAATTGCTGTCCTATCTTCAGCTTGACTCTAAACTTTCAAGGTTCCATTATTTTTTAATAATGTCATCCTTTTACAAGATTTTTAAGCAAAAAGTGGAAGAGGTTTAACCAATGACAAATTTCTGAAATTCACGTGGCACCCCTGCCATGCTTTGGGTCTTGGTGAACGCACAATCTGTGCCGGCACCAGAGCCGTCTGCGTGTTCCTGGTCACGGCTGTGAAGGCTCCCTCCGCTGCCCCAGACTCTACCTGTTGTGCAGCGACTTGGAAGGAAAATAAAGGAGTTATAATAGGAGTTGGCATTAACTCAGAAAAACAGTCAAAACACGGACTAGCTGTGTGGCTGTGGACAAATTACTCGGTCTCTCTGAGCCTCCAAAGCCTCACAGAAAATACAAATTATACAACTTTGTGAATATTAAGTGATGCTACACACACACACACACACACACACACAGCAGCTGGGAGAGCATGAGAACTCAAAAGTTCCTATTTCTTTTTCTTCTTTTCAGAAACACGGAGATCGGTGGGATAAGAAAAGCGTGCCTCTGATACACGGTAGATCTGAAACAGTGGTGGTTCCAATGTGGCCCCAGGACCAGCAGCACCGACATCAGCAGTGAGCTACTAGAAATGCAAGTTCATGGTGCGGGCCCCAGCTCACCCTACCGAATCAGAACCTCTGGGACAAGCCCAGGAGGCTATGTCTCAATAGGCTTCCCAGGTGTTTCTTAAGAACATTAAAGTTGGAGAACTGCGGATCTAGAAACACGAAGTATTCCCACACAGCGTCGTCTTGTGACTCCCTGCCCCCCGTTCTAGCCCTTGCTTACTTCTCCTTCCGGGGGGTCACCCAGCTCCCTCAACTGCCCAGTTGTGCAGATTCAACTTTTGCCTTCACTGTCCCCCTTCCCAGAGCACAGCTGGTTGCTACCCGTCCTGGTGACAATGTGGTAACTGTCACATCACTACCTCCAGCATCACCCTGGTAGACAGACAGACATAGACATCTAGAAGGTTCTGGTATCCACCCAGGCTGTACAAGGCCCTCATGGGCAGGCGGGCCTATGCACACTCAGACCTGAAGTGAGTCTTCCCTATTCTGTCCCAAATTAGTATTCTGCCAAATCCATGGTACTTGGCATGAAAGAACTCGCAAGAACTCTGAATCTCTTATATCTCACTTTTAAGGCTTTTCTTGGAATTGCCAAGTCAACTGAGTAAGGCCTGACGAAACTAGGTGTTCTGCTTACCATAACGGAGTCCAACCCACACCCCCACTCCCTGCCCCAGCTGCAGAAGGCGCCCACCCAACACCTGCTAGTGGGCAGACTTGCCAGTGTTCTAGGAGCAGCTCATGACACTTGGTATCTTGTCAATCACTCTGTCCCCAGTCAAGACAAAGGGAGTATCATCGGTCCTGCAAACAAATATGGTGGACTCTTGCCTTAGGTGTTCAAACTAGTAGTTACTGGCCTGGACTGAGCCCGTTCACCAGTTAAGGACGACACTCCCTCATCTGTGATTTCCAGGTCCTGGTAATCTACATCCTACTTCCTCTGGTTCTCTGGAATGGTGTCCTGTCAAAGTCTAGTTCTACCAACACCCAAGGCAGATAATTACAATGGAATTGTGGCCCGAGTTGCTTGGTCACAAGGGACGAGCTCTCTTCCATCAGAACCCACTCAGCATGGGAGCCCAGACGCAGGGGGAACAGAAGATAGAGACCAGCATCCTGGCAGAGAATCCTTCCAGGTGTTTCTAAAAGATAAGCCGTTCCAAATTCTGCCCTGGCGGAGTCTGGAGGAGATGCAAACCAAAACTGGTACCAAGACCCTCCTGCCGTCGATGAAATACCCAACCAGGAGTAGCCCTACATGTATCCTGAGTCGTACTTAAAGACCTCCGACCAAAACCTCCTGGGGAACCGTGTGTATCTCTGACAGGTGAAGTCAGAGAAATGCACTCAACAGACATGGCAATCTGAGGTTATATTTTTAATTAAGTTCAGATTAGAAAATTGCTCTGTTTCACGCTATTTGTTCCAGAAATAACCTATCAACTTATAGTCTCACTACTGCTATGTGCTTATATTTCCCTGCATTATGTTCAGCACTGAGCGTAATCATGTTTTTAAGGCTTTGTCCATTTCAAAAGAGGGAGAATTGGTTTTACTGCTCAGTGTATTTTTTTTTTTGATTTATTTATTTTGAGAGAGCACCTGTGCGAGCAGGGGAGGGGCAGAGAAAGAGAAGAGAGAGAATCCCAAGTAGGCTCTGCATTGCCAGGACAGAGCCTGAGGCGGGGCTCAAACTCATTAACTGTGAGATCATGACCTGAGCTGAAATAAAGAGTTGGATGCTTAACCGACTGAGCCACCCCGGAGCTCCTCATGTTATCTTTGATTGCTAAAAACCTTAAAACATTTTTTCATTTTTTTACAAAATTGGACACATGCCTTTCTTCTTTTTGGAGATCAATTCTTTAAGCAAACTGCTGCAAGGCAATTTTGATAAACATGTACTTTTCCCTTTGTTCAGACACTATTGAGAACGGGGGGGAAGCAGCTAAACTTGAAACAAAACACCTCGACAAACAATCTTAAATAAGCATCATGGCAGAACAAAAATACCAAAAAGCAGTTCTGTAGCTTAAACAGGATAAATTTAGGGATGGGGAAAAGAACATCAACCGATCTGATAGTTTATTATACCCAGACCTAGAAAGCTTGTCCAAGGTCATTCAGCTCAGGCTGCATTTCCCTTGGCACTGCACTCTATACTCTTCCTACCATATCATGATCTCGGCTTGAATCCCGGAAGGAAACGGGAGTTTTTGCAGTACTAGGTAAACAGCTGTTATTGCCACAGTGCTTGTACCTGTTTAATAAACGTACTTTGGACAAGAAATACCGCTCACACATCAGGAGAAAGCCCGCTGCTCATCACAGTGGACTTCTGTTCCATCGGCTGCTTACACTAGCGCTCTTCCTCTTTCTCTGACGGAAGACCCCTCCCCCTCCCATGTGGCTACGTCTACAACCTCTATGACCACCCCACTTCTTAGCAAGCATGTGACCAGGAGGGGCCAATCATCTTCAGTTGCCTACAGTGACTACTATATACGTTCTAATTTCAGTATCATAGAATATGCATACAAATAAATTATAATTAGAAAATAATATGCAAACAAACACTACTTTTCAAAATTGGTTTTATGGATAATTATTTTTAAATTCTTCTTTAACACTGCTGATCTCTTGGGGCGCCTGGGTAGATCAGTTGGTTAAGCATTCAACTTTGGTTCAGGTCATGATCTCATGGTTTTCACGGTTTGTGAGTTCAAGCCTCACGTCAGGCTCTGTGCTGACAGTTCAGAGTGTGGAGCCTGCTTTGGATTCTGTGTCTCCCTGTCTCTCTGCCCCTCCCCTGCTCACGCTGTCTCTCTCTCTTTCTCCAAACTAAAAAACAAACGTTTAAAAAATTTTTTTAAACTGCCGATCTATCATCTTTTCAACAACAGAAGAGAAAAGTTGCCAGATATGTGTTCAAAAAAGCTTAAAAATAAATATTGCCTGGAATTTTTACATTTATGAAAGTCCTTTACAATCATGGACAATGAGGCAGTGGTGTGCCTTAATGCACATTTAACCCCTGAAAACAGCCTAGGAGGGGACAGACAGAGACACTTGCCCCAGGGCTACTTCGTAGCGTCCAGTGCCAGGATTAGAGCCACACTCTCAACAACCAGACCATCAGTTTCTCAACTGTGGGGCTAAGTTCATTAAACCTTCTCTCTCTACCAGTGGAGTCCAAACTCTAACGAAGCACAAAAAATGCTATGAGCACACCACTATCTTAACCTACGGCCATGCTTCCTTGGCTTGGGATTTTCTGATTCAGGTTTCATCAGCTAAAGAAACCAAATCTAACCAGTACTTAGATATACAGGAAAAGCAAAGTGGCTTTCAGAATGCCCTGGATGTGACTGAGGTGACACTGTTTCCAATTCAAAAACAGTAATGTTTGTTTGTAATTCTCTTCGAAGCACAACGCAGTCTGTCCACGCAATGAATAGCGTTCCATGTACAATCAACAATATTAAACAAATCTTGTCCTGTTATAAACAGTACAGAAACCATGGAAGCCAGAATAACCTCTGACTAGTAAGACATATCATGAATGAGTAATGATATCTGGGCTCATACATTTTCTCTCTACAAAAATTTCAGTTAGTCCTGGCAGCCCCGGCCTTAATTATTACTTTCAAATATTAATTTTAACTTTCAAAGAATGATTTAGCAATGCTCCAAAATTATGAAATTAATGCCAAGCAGTTTTCTTTGCCCAAGTACATTTCACTACTAATCTACTCATAAGATCCTCGCTGAATTTGTAAATGTTTTTCGATTTGCAGTTGCGACAGCTTCACAGTACATGGTTATGACTTATTCGAGTCAAAACGGCCACATTTCATCAGACTACTACCTTACACTGTTGCCTCCACAACCACTTCACAACAGACACTCAACAACGGAGGGAAAGAGGTCTGATTCGGACTAATGGAATACCTAAAAACTCAAGTAATAAATGAATTAACCAATTATTTAAAGGAAACCTGACTTTGTTACTTTCAAATATTACGTAACTCAAACTAGGGAATCCACTTATTCAGAATTTCTGAGGCTGTGCCAATGGCATATCCACTGTTCCCATTCACACTGGATTCGGACGGCCAGGTGACTGAAGAAGATACTTGGGAACAGTTTATTCTAACTTCCTTCCTTCTTTATGTCTCTGGATCTACTACCTTGATTTCATATTCATTAGCGGTTTGGCCTTCCTGTCAAGAAAGAGCTCACGTTAAGAACG
Source organism: Mungos mungo (assembly GCA_004023785.1). Classification (NCBI taxonomy): domain Eukaryota; kingdom Metazoa; phylum Chordata; class Mammalia; order Carnivora; family Herpestidae; genus Mungos; species Mungos mungo. Next base: position 149,456 of record PISW01004261.1, read on the forward strand.
TCAACTTGTACAAAATCATGACTTTGCTCAAAATGTGTACCATTTTTTAATTTTATGAAAGACTGCCAGTATGTTTCATTTGGTATCCTGGAAATGCAAGTGAACATAAATCTTGCCTGGAAAAATGCTTTTATATATTATTAAAAATACACACAACTGAACGAATGTCAGGGTCTGCTATTTCGTAGTTGACTCCCAATCGTCCAAGGAGGTTCATATACGTAACAGAGCTAGAGAGTGCGTTCATCCCTAGGACGACTCTAATGAATTAGTAATGACCGCCTGGCACAGTGCTGAGGGTTCTGAGGCAGCGGACAGCCAAGGCCAGGCTGCGAGCGAAGGGTGTAGTGGCACCTACGCATGGCTTGAGTCACCTACATCCACTATTAATAAATATTCGATGACGGCCTGGTTAATTTTATTACCAATTCAATAAAACATAATTTAAGAAAAATTAACCTGTAAGAGTGAGTGTCACATTATGAATTCCAAAAGCAGAGAAAAGTGATTTGGGGAAAAGGCTTGCTGCTACACCTTCTACCTGGTGATTCGATTCTGATAGTGACGGGATGAGTTTCACTGCTCATTCTTTCTAAAAAAAAATTTTTTAATGTGTATTTATTTTGAGAGGGAGAGAGACAGAGAGCACAAGTGGGGGAAGGACAGGGAGAGACAGACACACAGAATTCGAAGCAGGCTCCAGGCTCTGAGCTGTCAGCACAGAGCCTGATGCGGGGCTCGAACCTGTGAACCATGAGATCGTGACCTGAGCTGAAGTCGGACGCTTAACCGACTGAGCCACTCAGGTGCCCCTCGCTGCTCATTCTTGACCCCGGACTGGATTTTCTGATGCTTCGCTTTATACTGCTCATTCTGGGAGCAGGGGGAAGGGATGCATTTTCTTGGTTTCTACTGTACACAGAATTTATAGAAGGAAGCTGGACATTCTTGTGCATTGCTTTACAGGATACCGAACAGTAAAACCACCCAGCCCACACCCTAAAACCCTCGGGGAACATCAGCCTGCTGTTGCACCTGATCCAGAACACACACCACATGGCTCTATTCCAGAGCTTTTCATTTGGGTGCACGCCAGGCCATGTACTCGGGGGCAAGAGTCTTCAAGTCCACAAAACAGACAGGGTTCTGACAATGTTATTTAAGTACTAAAATAAGCACAAATAATAATATTATTTGAAGAATATAAGACTTTATATAAAAGGAATCTTTAGAAGAAAACATACTACCAAAAAAGTTCCCTTATGGATTGACTGGAACACACGCGCGTGTGCACACACATACGCACACGCACACATACGTATGCACTTACACACACATACCCTTTGGGTTCAATCTTCTTTGCATTAAGAACAGTTTGGCAGAAAACTTAGAGAAACACAGCATTACTCTACGAGCATACATAAACTGAGGAGTGGCTCGGAAAAAATAAGTTATCTTGATTTTCAGAGGAGTGACGGAGGCAAGCTGATCCCTGTAACAGGTTCCAACAGGAGTACGTGTGGGCATTGCGTTTACCGCAGTTACGTCTGGGCCACAGTGACGGCAGTAAGAGCAACAGTGCACATTTATTGGGCATTCCCGGGCAGCAGGACCCCAGACCAGTGGGCATCACCCTCACACTACTGGCCCAGCACACCCCAACTAGCGTATTTCAACCCCTCTGTCCAAAATGCTGGCCTCAGAGAGAATTCCCTGGCTCACACGCCTCCTGTCCTATCCCTGTTCTAAAATTCTCTCCAGACTGCTAACCTCAGTCACCTTACCTTTCTGTAGTTTTTCTTCACAGCACACAGACATCTGCTGTGTATGTCTTTGGTTACCCTCTACTGGAGGAGACACGCTGGGAAGGAAGGGCCTTCTGATAATTTGCTTCCACTGTACTGTCAGAGCCAGCACCTGGCATACAGCAGGCTGGGTACATGTTTGTTAAACGAATGACTACTAGACTGCACCTATTTATTCAAAAATGTAGGAGACATGAAGACAGCAGATTTGTACATCTGCATAATTACACACACCTCCCAGCACACAGAAAGACATACCCTGGGGGTCTCCACAGCAGTGCCACGGTCCGCCTCATTTTAGTAAAACACCACCATTTTGCTACCTACAGAAATGCCAAATACTTTGGGGCGCCTGGGTGGCTCAGTCAGTTAAGTATCCAACTCTTGATTTGGGCTCAGGTCATGATCCCATGGGTCAGGAGTTCGAGGCCCATGTCAGTGGACAGCACAGAGCCTACCTGGGATCCTCTCTCTTCCTCTCTCTGCCCCTCCCCGCTATCTCATTCTCAAAATAAGTAAACTTTAAAAAAAAGAAATGTCAGATACTTTGAAATAAGCTCGTTGGTGATAGAAATGTGAATCTGACCACTCTGGTGATAACTTAAAAAACAAACCCTGACACTCACTAGAAGGTAGTAGGGAACCTAGCTAGTCTTGGAGGATTCTCTATCTGTTCTTTGGAGTGGTGGCAGGACGCTACTGACTCAGCTGTGCCCCCCCCAAATTCATATGTGGAGGCCGTCACCCTCACTGTGATTAGACATGCAGAGCGGATCTTCAGGAGTTAATTCAGTTTAAATGACATCATACGGGTGGGCCCTCACCTGGCAGAGCTGGTGGCCTACAGAGTGAGGAATCTTCCTCCGTCCCTGTGTCCTCAGAGGGAAAGGCCGTGTGAGGACACAGTGAGAAGGTGGCCTCGGCAACCCAGGAGGAGAGCCCTCACTAGAAACCCAACGGGCAGCACCTTGACCTTGGACTTCCAGCCTCCAGAACGGTGAGAAAATAAATGTCTCTTGCTTAGGCCACCTACTTTATGCTATTTTCTTCCCGCAGCCCAAGCTAATACGTAGGGGACAAAAACTCTTTACAAACCGGACCTCTTCCTCTGTCAAGGGCCCCCCAGCTGGATCCCCGCAAACCCTTCCCGTCCTCCCAGAGGAGCTCTTCGGGTGAGGGTTTCCCCGTTTCGGTAACACGAGTCAGCAGTTCTGGAAAGGTCCCAGTGCTATCTCTGCACCTTTCTCTAAGTCTCTGTAAATCTAAAACTCGGCCTCACAGGGTTGTTGTGAGGATTTCATGAACTTATGGTAAATGTTCAGAGCAGTGTGTAGCAGAGCAAATGCTATAAAATATTGGCAAATATTCTTAGGAGCACAATTATCGAATTTTACTCCCAAAATTACACTGTGCCGTGGGTACAACCGGCATCCTCGTTTCAGCAAACTGAGGCACAGAGAGGTCACAATTATTAAGTAGAGGAGCCAAGATTTGAGCCTGGCTTCTAGGCTCTTCACTCAGTGACTGGTCCAGAATGAAACTGTAAAGGCGACTGCTTTTATTACAAAGGTCATACTAGAATATTGGTAAAAAAAAAAAAAAAAAAAAGCAAAAGTGGGCACAGATCAAGAGAGTGCTTTATTTTTTCTTTCCAGTGTTATTCCTATAAAGGCTCAGCAATCATTTCATCTAACAGTAAAACCATAATTCTATCTGCTTATTAAGAAAGAATGTGTCTATGTACACACGAAAAATAGCTGTGATCTCAATATATTCTTGAAAGCACTGAAAAGTTCCAAGTTAATAGTTCATATTTATGACCCCATGTGAATCAATATCTTCCCATTAATAACAGTGAGGCAAACCCGCCTTTGTCTCTCTGTTTACTGCCAGCGCGTGGCCACCGTCCCTCGGAAACAATGGTCTCAAGTCCATGTACAAAATACTCACTGCAGTTACTGCCATATACTTTTCAAGTTCACATGTAATGTTTACCGAAATGATAGTGTAACAGGCCATAAACCAAGTTCCAACAAAGTTAGAAGACTAGGACTACACATACACGTTCTCTGACGCCAATTCAATTATATCAGAAATCGAAGTCAGTACCAAATCTTAGTTGTTTGGAAAAGGAGTTATGGGTAAAAGAAAAAAATAGCTAAAAATTACAAAATTCATAAAACAATAATAAAGAAAACCCTGCATGTAAAAATATGTAATTCAAGTAAAACACCATATACTTAGTTTATTATATAGCAAGTGCAATTTTTATTTTTTCTATTTTAAAGAAGTGTTTATTTATTTTGAGAGAGAGAGTGCACAGGGGAGGGGCAGAGAGAGAGGGAGGGAGAGAATTCCAAGCAGACTCCCTGCTATCAGTATGGAGTGTGATGTGGGGCTCAAACTCACAAACTGTGAGATCATGACCTGAGCTGAAATCGAGTCAGGTGCTTAACCGACTGAGCCACCGGGGGGGCCCCTAGCAAGTGCAATTTTAAAGAGAAAAGACCAAGGGGCGCCTGGGTAGCTCACCTGGTTAAGGTCTGACTCCTGGTTTTGGCTCAGGTCATGATCGCAACGGTTCATGGGATCAGGCCCTGCATCGGGCTCTGCACTGACAGTGAGGACCCTGCTTAGGATTCTCTCCACCCCCCTCTGTCTCTTGAAATAAATAAAATTAAAAAAGAGAGAGAAAGAAAAGACCAAAATTTAATATGTTATACATCCGTTCTAAGCAGTTTTAAAAAGTCAGTAAAACCAACCCAAAGTAGAAATATGTTAATAACCAGTGTGGAAAGCAAGTGATAAAGTGAATGAATAATGTAAAGGTCAAAACTCTTCTCCTTAAAGAGAACAGTGAAATTGACTAACCTCTAATAAAGACAAATAAAGAAAAAAGAATGAAATACAGACAACAGCACAAATGCAGGGTAGACAACTCCAGATGCTACACAGATTAAACAACCATATGCTCTGAATTTATTATGAATTACTTCATGTTAACAAATTTGGACACATGGATGAAATGGATAAATTCCTCAAAAGAACTGAATCAAAAGTAAACATAGGGGCGTCTGGCTGGCTCAGTCAGAAGAGCACGTGACTCTTGATCTCGGAGTCATGAGTTTGATCCCCAGGTTAGCCGTAGAGATTACTTAAGTAAATAGACTTAAAAAAAATAGAAAAGAAAACCTTTACAGTTTCATTAGCATTAAAGAAACTTTATCAGCAGTTAAAATGTTACACCTATAATACTTTATAGGCTTGTTCAACCAAGAAGTCAAGAATAAAATAAAGACAATATTACGTCAACTATTCACGAATATCGAAAAAGTAAACACATTACTCAACTCATTTTATCACGGTGCACAGCCTTAATACCTAAGTTTGACAAGAAAAGAATGAGGAAGGACAACTGTAGGTTGAGTTCACTTAAGAATACAAATACAAAACATAAAATAATAGAACATTTAATTGGCATTAAAACAAAACATTTCAAATATTTTAATATCTCTAAAACCATAATACACTTTACAATCTATAATCATCATTAGTCACTTAAAAAAAATAAAGAAAATTTAACATCCCTGAAATAGGAATGCATCTTACATAAACAGCATTTTAAATTTGAAAAAAAAAAGTACTAGCAAATGAAACTCTGAAAAATAATTCATAACCGACTTAAGTTTATCCCAGGAATGCAAGGCTGGCTTAACATTAAAATATCAACTAATGCATTTAATGAAATTTGTGCCATTCATAAAAAAAGAAAAGCACTTGATTATCTCAAAAAGAACAGAAAACCTTTTGATAAAATTCAACATCATTAAAAAAAAAAAAACCCTTAGCTTGCTAGGAGTAGATGGGAACTTCCTTAACCTGATAAAGGTGTCCACAAAATACCTATTTACATTGAAAGCATTTCCTGTAGGATTTAGAGCAAAACAAAGATGCCCATTATTACTACTTGAATTCAACACTGTATTACAAATCTAAGCTAGTACAGTATGGCAAGGAAAAGGGGGTAAAAAGGATTAAGGATAAAGCAAGGAAGAACAAAAGTGTCATTATTTGAAAATGTAGTCACTGTCTTCTTACAAACAGCCTAGGAGACCTTCCCTACCAAATACTGAAATGCATTCTAGAACTGAGCAGCAATACAAAACCAGACCCACACAAAGACTGACATTTCGCGTATAGAAACCAGAATGGAGGAGGTACCACGGCTGTTCAGGGGCGAAAACTGGACGTTTGGCTACAGAGTGCTGTGGTGACAGGTAACCCCGCAGGGGAAAACATGAAACTGGCCTCACCACACACCCCACACTCAAAAACAAAGCCCTAGGGATTTGAAGACTCACGTGTGAAAGGCAAATCACTAACGCTTTGCAAAGATAATACAGCAGGACGCTTTTTGACCTCAGGATACAAGACACAGGTTTCCTGAACAGGAAACAGGCACAATCACGAAGGAAAAGACAGACGGATCTGACTATATTAAGAACTACCTACTATTCGCAAGAAAACTCCATAGAGTAAAAAAATAGGCCACAAAGATACCCGCAACAGATATAACTCAAAAGGATGTGTTTCTAAAATATATAAGGAATTTTTAAGAATCAGTAAAAAACTAGCAAACCAATAAAAAGATGAGCAATCAAAAAAAAAAAAAAGACCACCCCAGAAATTTCTAGGAAAAGGAAAACAAATGGCCTCTAAACATAAGAAAATACGTTCAAAACCATAGAGATCCCAGTTGAAACCCACCCAGTGAAAAAAACAAAGTCAGACAAATTCAAGTGTGGCCAAGAACGTAGATAAAAGGGAAATGTCACCTACTGCTGAAGTGTAAACTGCTTTACAAACAATTTTTTCGTCTGAAAAGCTGGCTTTGCCTGGTAAGGCTGCACATGCAACCGTACAAGCCAACAAGCCAGCCCCAGATCCGCACGCTGGGGAGTCCCCTCAGTGGAGTCCCCCCCCCCCAGTCCCGGTCCCCACCCCGTGCACATGGGCCCTGCAGAGCCGTGTAAGAGATGCCAGAGCAGCACTGTTCCTCGTAGGGCAGAAGCAGATACAGACCAAATGTCCACCAGCTGCATCTCTCTATCATAAGACTACAGAGCAAGAGTGGTAAATGAGCAACGGCCATTGACATGGATAAAAACACAGTTTTAATTGTGTTGACCTTGATGTGCTCTCTCTATTATGAGCTGTTTTTAACTGACACACAATTAAACTGGTATTGTGGAGAGTGTTCAGTCTGTGAATTTTAGCAAATTATTGATTAGATCTGTCACCACTAGGATGAGAAGGCAGAACAACTCCAGCACCCCAGAAACCTCCCTCATTTGACCTCTTTGTAGTTATGGGGTCCTCTACCCACCCACCCCCAAACCTTGGCAAACACTGCTTTGTTCTCTATCGCTATAAATTTATATTTCTTAAAGTTTATTTGTTTATTATTTCTGAGAGAGAGAGGAGGACCACAAGTGGGGGAGGGCCAGAGAGGGGGAGATAGAGAATCCGAAGCAGGCTCCAGGCTCTGGAGCTTTCAGCACAGAGCCTCTTGCAGGGCTTGAACCCATGAACCCCAAGATCATGACCTGAGCTGAAGTCAGACACTTAACTGACTGAGCCACCAACCACCCCTAAATGTATCCCCTGGAGGATATCATATCCATGGAACTCACAGTCTATAACCTTTTGAGACCGAAGTCTTTCGCTCAGTAAGATGTCTGAGATTCAGTCATTCTGCTGCTGAGTGGTGTTCGTGCACCCGCTGAAGGACATACGGGTGTTTCCAGGCAGGCGGCATTTAGACCACAGCTGCTAGAAACCTTCATGTACAGGTTCTGCAGTGACTATAAGTTTTTACTTCTCTAGAAAACATACGGAGAATTGGGATTGTTGGGTCATATGTGAAGTTTGCGTATAACTTCATAACAAGCTACGCAACTTTTTTTTCCAGAATAGCCGTACCATCTCACATTCCATCAGCAACCTCCGAGGGTGCCAGTCACATCATATCTTCATCAGCACTTGCTATTGTCACCATTTTTTCATTTTAGCCTTTTTAATAGGCAAGCGCTGTGGTGTTAATTTGCATTTCCCCAAAAGCTAATGATGCTTCGTATCTTTACGTTCTCTTACTAACCATTTGTACATTCTCTGTGGTGGCGCGTCTATTCAAACCTTTTGAGCATTTTTTTTTTACATTTTATTTATTTTTGAGAGACAGAGAGAGACAGAGCATGAACAGGGGAGGGGCAGAGAGAGAAAGAGACACAGAATCCGAAGCAGGCTCCAGGCTCTGAGCTAGTGGTCAGCACAGAGCCCGACGTGGGGCTTGAACCCGTGAACCGTGAGATCATGACCTGAGCCGAAGTAGGATGCTCAACTGACTAAGCCACCCAGGTGCCCCTTGAGCATTTTTTTACATTTTTATTTAAATTCCAGTTAGTTAACATACAGTGTAATATTAGTTTCAAGTGTACAACTTAAGTGATCCAACACTTCATACATCACCTGGTGCTCATCACAAGTGCCTGCCTTTATCCCCCTCACCTGTTTCCTTCCCCCATTCCCACCACCCACCTCCTCTCTGATAACCATCAGTGTGTTCTCTATAGTTAAGAGTCTGTTTCTTGGTTTGCCTGTTTTTTTATTTCCCCTTTGCTAGCTTGTTTCTTAAATTCTACATACGAGTGAAATCACACAGTATTTGTCTTTCTCTGACTGACTTACACTGCTCAGCATAATACTCTCTAGCTCCATTCAAGTTGTTGCAAATAACAAGATTTCATTCTTTTTTGTGGCTGAATAATTCATATTCCATTATATCCATATACCACAACTTCTTTACCCATTCATCAGTTGATGGACACATGGGCTCTTTTCTATAATTTGGCTATTGTAGATAATGCTGCTATAAATGTCAGAGAGCATGTACACCCCTGAATCAGTGTTTTTGTATTCTTTGGGTAAACACCTAGTAGCACAATCGCTAGATCATAGTGTAGTGCTATCTTCAACTTTTTGAGGATCCTCCATACTGTTTTCTACAGCGGCTGCACCAGTGTGCGTCCCCACCAACAATGCAAAAGGGTTCCCTTTCTCCACATCCTCACCAGCACCTGTTGCTCCCTGTTGATTTTAGCTATTCTGACAGATGGGAGGTGAGAAATCACTGTGGTTTTGATTTGCATTTCCCTGATGATCGTGATGTTGATATCTTTTCATGTGTCTGTTAGCCATCTGTATATCTTCTTTGGGAAAATGCCTATTCATGTCTTCTGCCCATTTTTTAATTGGATTATTTGTTTCTTGAACACTAATCCTTTATCAAATATGTCATTTGTAAAAATTTTCTCCCATTCCGTAGTCACCTTTTAGTTTTGTTGTTTCCTTTGCTGTTCAGTTCTTTATTTTAATGAAATCCCAATAATTTATTTTTGCTCTTATCTTCCTTGCCTCAAGAGACATATCTAGAAAGAAGTTGCTATAGCCAGTGACAAAGGAGTTCCTGCCTGTGCTCTCTTCTAGTTCTTTTATGGTTTCAGGTCTCACATTTAAGGCCTTTAATCCATTTTGAATTTTGATTTTGTATATTCTATAAGAAAGTGGTCCAGCTTCATTCTTTCACATGGAGCTGTCCAGTTTTCCCAACACCATTTGTTGAAGAGACTTTTTTCCCCATTGGATATTCTTTCCTGCTTTGTCAAAGATTAACTGACCATATAGTTACGGGTTCATTTCTGGGTTTTCTATTCTGTTCCATTGATCTGTGTGTTTATTTTTGTACCAGTACCATACTGTTTTGATTGCTACAGCCTTGTAATATAACTTGAAGTCCTGAATTGTGGTACCTTCAATTTTGCTTTTCTTTTTCAAGATTTCTTTTTGCTATTCCAGGTCCTTTATGGTGTCATACAAATTTTAGGATTGTTTGTTTCAGTTATGTGAAAAATGCAATTGGTATTTTGCTAGGGAGTGCACTAAATGTGTACATTGCTGTGGGTAGTATAGACATTCTAACGATATTTGTTCTTCTAATCCATGAGCATGGAATGTCTTTCCGTTTCTTTGTGTCATTTTCAATTTCTGTCATCGGTGGTTTACAGGTTTCGGAGTGCAGGTCTTCCACCTCTTTGGTTGGGCTTATTCCTAGGTATCTCAATGGTTTTGGTGCAATTGTAAATGGGAATGATTTCTTAATTTCTGCTGCTTCATTACTGATGTATAAAAATGCAATGGATTTCTCTACATTGATTTTGTATCCTGTGATTTTACTGAATTTGTTATCAGTTCTAGCAGTTTTTTGGTGGAATCGTACAAGTTTTCCATATAGAGTAGTATGCCATCTGCAAATAGTGAGCGATTGACTTCTTCCAGGCTGATTGGATGGCTTTTATTTCTTGTTGTTGATAGCTGGCCAGGACCTCCAGTCCTGCACTGATGGTAACAGTGGGGGGAGCGGACACCTCTGTCTTATTCCTGACTGTACAGGAAAAACTCTCCGATTTTCCGCATTGGGGAGGTAGGTTTTTCGTACAGGCTTTCTTTTGGGCATTTTTAAATTGGATTTTATGTTTCCAATTGCTGAGTTTTGAGAATAGTTGATATAAAATATAGTCATATATGTGATTTGCAAATATTTTCTTCCAATCTACAGGTTGATTTTTCTTTTTCTTTTTTTCTTTTAAGCGCTTTAGTTTTAAGTAATCTCTACACCCAACATGGGGCTTGAATTGACAACCCCGAGATCAAGAATCCTGAGCCGGCCAGACGCCCCCTTAACTTGGTTTTTCATTGTCTTAACTTCTTCCGCATACGTGTTTAATTTTGTTGAGGTCTAAGCTACCGGTCATTTCTGTGAATCGTGTATTCAGTATCATGTCTAATGCTTCTTTGCCTAACAGGAGGTCATGAAAATTTTCTGATGCTCTCTCTAAAATTTTCATTTTATATTTTACATTTACATGTATGGTCCATTTTGAGTTTACTCCTGTATAGAATGCTAAGTTTACATAGAGGTTTATTTTTTTTGTTGCATAGATATTCGATTTTTTAAATTCTATGTGTTGGGGGAAAAACATACCTTTTCTTTATTAAACTGCATTTGAGCCTTTTTCAAAAATCAATTGCCTATATTTGTGCGCTTATCTCTGGTTTCTCTATTATGTCCCATCGATCTGCACGTCTGCCCTCCAAGGATACCACACTGTCTTAATAACTGGTGGTTAATCTTATATGTCAACTTGGCTGAGCCACTGCACCCAGACATTTGGTCAAACCTGAACCTAGACGTTACTGTGAAGGTACTTTCTAGAAGAAATTAACATTAGATGCTAAGGCCTTAAAAGAAGAAGAAGAAAAAGATGGATCCCAGAAGAAGAGGAGATTCTGCATACAGACTCCCCCTCAGTCTCAGACTCCGTCACCTCTTCCCTGGGTCCTCAGCTGCTGGCCTACCCTGCAGAGTTTGGACTTCCCAGCTTCCGCAATCATGTGGGCCGATTCCTGGACCAGATCTCCTACCAGCTGTTTCTCTGGTAAACCCTGGCTGATTCAGTTACTAGAGCTTTATCATAAGTCTTGTCACTGGATAGCGTGATTCCTCCAAGCTTATGCTTCTTTGCCAAAATTCTTTTCCCTTTTCTAGCTCCTTCACCGTGAATCTTCATATAAATTTTAGAATCAGCGTGTATATATCTAGAAAAACAAATCCTGTTGAGATTTTTACTGGAATTGAGTTGACTCAATTTGAGAAGGGTGGACGTCCTTACTGTTTCATCGTCCAGTCGATGACCGTGTCTCCCCATTCACTGAGGTGTCCATTGATTTCCTCCCCTGGCGTCTTAGGCAGTCTAAAGATGGCAGCTTCGTGGACCTCGGGGGGTTGTAACAATACCGTGTTGTTTTGGTTTCACATGTTCTATCGCCAGCTTATAAAACCACCGTTGTCATGTATGCACACACCGCGCCTTGAAGGAGGCGGAGCAGAACTCCCGACTCCCTCAGGGAGGGTACACGTGGTGATTTCCTTCCCCACAGGCCAGCAGGGGAAGGGGGAAGGAAGAGGTGACTCTCTAGCCAAAAAAAAAAATCCCTGAAAAACACTACCTCAGCCAATCTAAGGGCCACATCAACGGTGATAAACCTTACAGAAACACTTGTGGTCACGTCGGGAGATGACGGGTTAGGGGCCAATGATCCATGAGGCTAGCGGGCAGTGTGACTGAACCAGAAGGCTGCGTATCTTCAGTTTCATCTGTATTCCCTGTGTTCCTAGAAAAAGTGCTCTCCAACCCCAGGAGGCATCTGTAAATATCTAGCAACAGGTATGGACAAGATGCCCTGTGATCAGTGACGTCAGTAATATCTGCTTCACGGTGTTCCCATACACTACGACACAGCCCGTAAGGTGCTGTCCGTAAGGTCTCCACCGGTCAGCCACCTTTACTACGAGCCCTACACCGAGTATGACTATAAGAGAAAGATTACACGAAGCAGTATTCTCCTCATAGCACTATCTGGGACTCTTCCCCAAATATACGACAATACAGTAAGGGCCTCAAAAGAAAAAAAAAGGCACTCATTTGTCACCAGAGCATTTAAAACTATAACATTTTGGCTCAAGACCAGATGCATACAATGATTACACATCAGAGCTTTAATGGAAGATGAAACACCATTTCTTGGCATCACTTGCAAAATTCAAATACCTTCATTAAAGGTATTCCAAACGTGGGGCACCTGGGTGGCTCAGTCGGTTGAGCATCCGACTTCGGCTCAGGTCATGATCTCACAGCTCATGAGCTTGAGCCCCACATTGAGCTCTGTGCGCTGACAGCTCAGAGCCTGGAGCCTCCTTCACCTGGAGCCTCCTTCTGATTCTCTTTCTCTCTCTCTCTCTCTCTGACCCTCCCATTTGTGATCTCTCTCTCAAAAATAAATTTAAAAACATTAAAAAAAAAGGTATTCCAAAAGCAAAACCTGTATTCCCACCAGCCCTGCTAAGCCAGACCCCTCTTGATACAAGATGATAACGTACACTTCAGTTGGAGACTGCAGTAAGGGGGAAAAAGTCACAGATTTAACTGAAGAAAAAACAGATGTAGAGGCGCTTGGCTAGGTTCAGTCAGTAGAGCAAGTGAGTCTTGATCTCGGGGTCACGAGTTCAAGTCACACACTGAACATAGAGCTTACTTTAAAAAGAAGATAAAGAAAAAAAGTATATAAACAAAAAGCAAATGTAGCGTAAAAATTTTCCCCCATTGGATGCCACAAGAACTGGGGAACTTTTACCGGAAGTCAGACTGACAGACAAAAAGTCAGCCCCCACTGAGAAACAGAAAGCGGCTTTTCTTCTGTTCTCTTTTTGCAAATTAAATCTCCACTTAGTTTTAGCAAGTCTCAAGGAAAAACTAGAACTTTCGATCTTGCTTTCTCGAGATTAGCCTCAGTCTTCAGGAGGCTGAGCCATCAAACCCTCAATGGCTCCCTAGACAACCTCTATTTACACTATTCTTTCACTGTCCCTTGTGTGGGTGTGTGTACGTATGCCCATGCACAGGTGCACACACACATTATGCATTTTCAGTAAGTTTTGTGGGTTTACGTATGATGATTTCATATGTGAATCTCAGCATACGGACCACACTGTGTGATGCAGGATTCCAAAATGATCAGCCTTTGTTCGATGCTTCCAGTCTTCTCACTCCCCATAAACCATTCCAGGCTTAACCCGGGACACTATGGTTGGATGAGCGTCCGACTTTGGCTCAGGTCATGATCTCACAGTTCGTGGGTTCGAGCCCCACGTCGAGCTCTGTGCTGACAGCTCAGAGCCTGGAGCCTGCTTCGGATTCTGTGTCTCTTCTCTCTGCCCCTCCCCACTCGCACTCTGTCTCTCTCTCAAAAATAAATAAACCTTAAAAAAAAAACCCACAAAAACCCCAACAGATCCTTTTGTGGATAAACACTAAATCTCTCGTGTATACAGCCACCTAAGCTCTCTTTCCATCACCACTATTTTTCTTTAAAACAACTGTTGGCATACTGTTGACATACAACATTCTGTTAGTTTCAGGTGTACAACACAGTGACAACAATCCTACATATTACTCAGGGCTCACCGCAGTGAGCGCAGTTGCCGTCTGGTCCGATGCAGTGTTCTTACAACATCACTGGCTATATTCCCTAGGCCGCACTTCTCATCTCCGTGACTCACTTATTTCATAACTGGAACTCCGCACCTCCCAAGCCCCTTCACCTATTTTGCCCTTACTCTCACCCACCTCCCCGCTGGCAACCACCAATTCGTTCTCTGTACTTGTCTGGTTTTTTTCACTCTTATTTGTTCATCTGTTTTGTTTTCTAGATTTGACATATAAGTGAAAGTATATGGCATTCGTCCCTTTATCTGACTTATTTCACTTAATACCCTCTAAGTCCATCTATGTTGTCACAAATGGCAAGATTTCATTCTCTTTTGTGGGTGAATAAAAGTCCATTTATATATCCACATCTTCTTTATCTATTCATCTGTGAATGGATGCTTAGGTTGCCTCTACATTGTGACTCTTATAAATAATGCTGCAATAAACACAGCACTGCACATATCTCTTCAAATTCGCACTTTCGTGATTCTTGGAAACATACGCAGGAGTGAAATTACTGGATCTTATGGTATTTCTATTTTTAAGTTTTTGAGGAACCTCCATAACATTTCCCACCAACAGCTCACAAGGGCTTCTTTTCTCCATATCTTTGCCAACACTTGTTATTTCTTGTCTTTTTTACGCGAGTCATTCTGACAGGTATGGGGTGATACCTCACTGTAGTTTTCATTTGCATTTCCCTGTGGATGAGTGATATTGAGCATCTTTTCATGTGTCGTTCGGCCATCTGCAGGTCTTATTTGAAAAAAATGTCTTTAAGGTTCTCTCCCCATTTTTAAATCCGATTGCTTGGGATTTGTGGCGTTGAGTATAAGTTCTTTATATACTTTGGATATTAATCCCTTACCAGATATATCCCTTACAAATACTTCCTCCAATTCAGTAGGTTGCCTTTTTGTTCTACTGAGCATTTCTTCTGCTATGCAAAATACTTTTATTTTGGTGTAGTCTCAATAGTTTACTTTTGTTTTTGTTTCTCTACAAGGACATATCCATAAATATGTTTTACTAAGGCTGATGCTCAAGTGATCAATGCCTGTGTTTCCTTTTAGAAGTTTTATGGTTTCAGGTCTCACACTTATGGTTTTGTCCCCACTGTATATTCTTGCCTTCTTTGTTGTAGATGAACTGATCACATAAGCTCCACCCCCACCATCTGAATCGAGGCCACATCACCTCCCGCACAAATACTAACAGCTTACTCGTTATCTTCTGCCTCTGCAATACTGCACTCATCAGGCATACTGGAGTCAGATACATAGTTGCAACAGAATCCCATGCAGCCATAGGAAAGAATGAAATAGGTTGAGAGAGGTCATCGAAAAGACATAGCTGCCAACTGACCCATGACCTGGACCCAGGCGATTGAGGCTCTGGACCGCCTCCCTCGTTCTTAGGAAGTAGGCTCGGCTTGCCCTTCCCGCTCCCAGAGGCTGCTCCGCGGACAGAGGTGATGCGGAGAGCACCGTAACCCAGGCAGGGCCTCTATACAGACCTCCGCGGTTTGGGGGACGGGCACAGGGACCCACTGCTAGCAAGCCGTGTGCGACAGTCCCTCTGCTCGTTACAACTGCCACCTATACCAGGAGCGCCAGCAGTCTTCCCCGGTGTCTCCTCGCCTTCCACAAGTGGAGGCCAGTTTCGGGGGATACCTAGGGGTTCCTGAGGGCTGTGGCCCAACAAAATAGCTCTCCCCTCACCGCCATGGAACGGGGTCTAAAACATGTTAACCGAAAAAAGGAACGTATGCCAAACAGTCTGTATATTTTCTTATTTGTGTAAAAAAGGGGGAGGAAAAGTAAATCGTCGTCTATCTGCCTATCCGTGCACAAGCTTCTGTGGAAGGCCACACAGGCAGTGAGGCCACAGGTGTCCCCAAGGAAGGGAACCGGAGGGGCGAGGACAGGAGGCGGGAAGGAGACGCCACTGCTGGGCCCTTTGCTGTCCTTTGAAAATCCAATTATGTGATTGCTTCACGTATTCAAAAACCATATAAAATCAAAAGGAAAGGAAACATACCTGGCTGTCAGGATAAACCACCAAGACCTTGATCTGGCCCCGGCCTAACTCCCCAGTCTCGTATCAAGCATTTCTCTCTCTCTCTCTCTCTCGCTCTCGCTCTCGCTCTCGCTCTCTCTCATACACTCACATGTGTGTATACACACACACATACACACACACACACACACAAACACACAGATTCCTTCTGAACCTCTAAGACATCAAGTTTCTCCCCCAGAGACTCTGCACATGCACTTTCCTGTCCCCCAAAACAGTCTCATCGCCCTCCTTTCCAGCTAACCCCTCTCATCCTTGAGGCCTCTAGTTCAATGGCACTTCCTCGGCTCCCCTGGAGAGCTTCCCGGACTCCCAGACCAGGTCGAGGGCCATACAGCACACTGCCATCACACTCTGTACTTCTTAATATCGTGATACTTAAAACTCCTATTCTCTATCTGTTTACCCAACTAGCCTCCCAACAGCACGGAGACAGTGGCCGGGTCTGTCTTACTGACCAAGCAGGAAGAAACCTGGCGCTCTCATGGCACAGAAAAGTGCCCCATGTGACTCGAATGTGTGCTCGTGGGGAGAAGGGGAGGAGACTCGTTAGGAACCTGGGAAGGACAAAGTCTGGCACCACGCACTCTGATACTGGTCAAATAATTTGTGGATGGGGCACCTGAATGGCTCAGTCGGGTCAGCATCCAACTCTTGATTTCCACTCAGGTCATGATCCCAGGGTCGTGGGATGGAGCCCCACATCAGGCACTGCACTGAGCGTGAAGTTGCTTGGGATTCTCTCCCCCCCAACCCCTTTGCCCCTCTCCCCTGACTTGCTCGCTCTCTCTCTCTCTCTCAAATAAAATTTAAATACATACATACACACATATGTGGACAAAGGCAGAGGCCTGGGCTTGGATCCATCCGGGACACCTGCTGGCTGGGTCGCCTCCAGCAGAGACGAAAACCTTTCTAAACCTTCCATATCAAACGGAAACAGTCCCAGCTGCCACTCAGAGCTGTCGTGAAGGGCTAAACGAGGGACTGGAGGATCAAGCGCACAACCAGCGCCCTGTGGAACCCACAGAACGACTGCAGCACCCACAGGAAGCAATGAGCACACCCCAAGTGTGTACCCCTTACAGCTTAAGAGGGGCTCAGCCCCGAGGAAGATACATCTTTTTATGCAGCGTAAAAACCCAGACTCACAGAAATAAAACATTTCAAAGAAACGCATTTAGGAATAGAGATGTTGCGGTGAACAGGACAACAGCAGTAGAGGCTGCGGCAGCACATCTTTAGGCCCCACCCCCACCCCTAAGAAGAGCTGAAAGTGGGGGGAAAGGCCAGAGACAAAGGCATGATGGCCAGCACTCTGGCTACACCCTAATCCAGAGTGCACGGGTTCTCACCCACGACTGCAGAGCGAGGTCCGCATAAGAGGCATCAAAAGCATGGGTTCTAACCTTCTCCAGTGAAAGGCGCAGGACCGTGAGAAGACAAATATGGTTAAGCTACAGGCAATGAGAAAATGGACATCTGCACAGTACCTGCAAAATATACATACACAAATATTTGACAGGTTGGTAGAAACGGATTCATCTAAGCCATGTACGATCAGGACTCAGAAGGCGCAGCTACAGAAATTCTTGGCTTCGGCAATGATGAGAAACACCACCTTGTAAGCAGCGCGTCCCATGCCCCAAGAAAGAAGCAGAACTAGATTGTGGCTCGTCATAAAAGGAGAAAGACGCACGTCTTCCTAGAGCAGCATGCGCTGGCCCCGGCCCTCCCACAGATGAGGTTTAATCTTTCTTTCACATAACAGACCTTCAAATATTTGAAGATTATTTTGAGTAGATGACCATATGTTTCCATTTGCCCTGGATAATCCCAGTTTACGCCCATCATCCCGGCATAATTATTAACACTGACCTCTTTTACTCTCGAAAAGTTCTGCGTTAGACAATAAAATTACATGATCGCACAGTTATGAGACACCTCGCTGCCCCCTGAAATACTCTCTTCTTCAGGCAAAGCGTTTGCGTTTTCACCAACCATCCTCCTGTGACGCAATTTCTATGACGCACCATCCCCTGAGCTCTTAGCTCTGAAGGAGCTCCATGGGACTGACATTCCTAAAGCAGATATAATATTCTAAATATAATTCCTCACAGGAAAAATGAGAATTTATTCCTCTGGTCATATAAGGACACCTTAACATCTTCAGAAACAAGATCACACTCTTTAATTATGTGAAACCCAAGTTACCAATGAAAACTTTTAAGTCATTTCCCCTTACATTCCCATCAGGCAATACTGTACTTATACAATATGTTTTCAGATCCTTCTACACGGCCATACACTGTTGCATTAGATTTCACGGAGTTCATTACTTTACTCAAATCCACAATGCATTGTAATATGCCATGAACTTGATCTTCCCCCACTTTATGCTATCTGGTAATCTCATATCATTCCTCAAAGACACTAATAAAAGAGACTGAACTCAGAGCTACTGTCAAAATCCTAGAACACCCAGTCAATTCAAGAAGTACAGCTTCTTATGTGCCAAGCATTGTGGCTGGTGGTGGTGATGCTACGGTCACAAGGGGCATGGCCACTACAGACACAGAATTTTGAAAAACACTAATTTTTAAAGAGTTCAAAGAAGACCCAATCAAAAAAACCAAGTGGGGGTGGGGTCAAAGATCAAGATGAAGAACAAGGAGGGGGTGTCTTGTACCCAGAGCCAAGGAAAGAAGCGTTTGAGGAGAGAAGAGTCAAAGAAGACCTTGCGGCTAGGTGGTGGAAATGTGAGTGGTACAAACATCACCGGAAGGTATAATTGGTGCACGATAGAAAGGGGAGCCTGGCCCTGAACAAGTAAAATAATAATGGGAAAATGTATTCCTGATGAGTTTGAGATTATATGTATAAAATAATTTCTTTTTTAAAATCGACTTAGCACAGGGCACCTGGGTGGCTCAGCTGATTAAGTGTCTGACTTTGGCTCAGGGCATGATCTTGCTGTTTGTGAGTTCGAGCCCCACATCAGGCTCTGTGCTGACAGCTCAGAGCCTGGAGCCTGCTCCAGATTCTGTGTCTCCCTCTCTCTCTACCCCTCCCCTGCTCATGCTCGCTCGCTCTCTCTCTCTCTCTCTCTCCCCCCCAAATATAAAAAATAAATTTTTTTAAAGACTAGACAAAAATAGAAGAATATTTTCATAATCTTCACACAGAGAAGTCCTTTGTAGGCATTTGACAAAACCCAAAAGCATAAGGGAAAAGACTGGGAAATTTCATCCAATAAAGATTCAAAACATTAAATACTATAAAACTCCAAAACACCTATATGGAAAAAGTATATAAAATATAGTACATTAATAAATGCTCTTACAGACTATAAGAAAAAAACCCAAATTAAATATGAGAAAAACATTTTCCAAGGGAGCTCTCCAATCTAACAATGAAGGAAGGTTTCCCTCTCCCCTACCCCACCCCATCAGATCAGGAAAGACAGGCAGACAGGAGACCCCAGAATCGGCAAAGCTGTGAGTGGAAAAGCACCCTCCAACACCGCTGGTGGGAATGAACACACTTCGTGTGGGCAGCACTGAAAATGGCTGTGAAAAGTGTAAATGTACAGACATGGCCATTTCACACGCAGAAATGTATCCTACAAAGGACCCGCACACTGAAAGGGTCAGAATTTAAGTCCCCACGGGACAGTAATAGCTTATCAACCACAGTGATAATAAACGTACACACAAAAATAGGTGATCGCAGAAGGCTCGTCCTTATACTATGATGTGGAGTAAAAGTGGGGGGAATGGGAAAGACAGAAAATCAACATTCAGAAATCTACAAAAACGAGAGCAGGCAAAAGTGTGGGCATCAGCAGTGGAGGCTGAATCTCAGGGGAGTGCTGAAGAAGAACAGGACTTTTTTATGTTCTCTAACTCCCCACTGACTGCTTGTTAGCTACAGGGTAGAAAACAGTAAATAATTTCTCAGCAGCCTCCTGTCGATGGTTCCTGGCGAGCTGGCAATGGGAAGAGCTCACGGGAGACTGAGAAGGCACAAGTGAAGACACAAGTGGAGAAACCAGACAATACCTCAACGAAGTGATCAACACAGCATGGCCATGACCGAGGAGGAACAGGACCCCATGCGCCCCTGCTGGGAGGCATGAAAAGGACACAAGGCGGCACAAGGTGTTACTGTGCTGTGCCCAGGACTTATAGCCCAGAATCTAATTGCAAAATAGCATCAGACAGACCCGAACCGAGGAACGTGCTTCTAAAACAACTGACGTGTAGTCTTCAGAAATGTCAGAGCCATAAAGGGCTGATGACCTGCGTTCCAGATTAAAGGAAACTAAAGAGACGTGACAACTAAATGCGATGCTTAGCTCTGACCCCTGCGCTGGCAGCAATCACGAGAGCAACTGACCAAACTGCTATATCGACAGTCGATGAGAGTTGACGCATCGATTTCCTGAATCGTGAAACTGTCCTGAGGTTGGATAAGAAAACAACTTTGTTCCTGAACGTGCACTCTGCAGTAAAATGGGGGAGGGGGACAAAACGTACGTCAAGTCTCACACGGTTCGGAAAACAAAGTTCTACAAAAATTTGCAAAAGACAGCAGAAGAGAAAATCATAAAGCAAATGCAGCAAAAATGTTCACAATAACTGGCGAGCCTGAAGAAAGGGTAAGGCAGAGTCCTCTGTGCTATTTTTACAGTTTTTCTGTAAGATTAAACTAATTTCAAAATAAAAGATTTAAATTTCTTTGTTTCGATGTTTATTTTTTATTTTTGAGAGAGCGTGCGAGCAGCGGACGGGCAGAGAGACCAGGACAGTGGGCTCTGTGCTGACAGCTCTGAGCACAATGTAGGGCTCAAACCCACGAACCTCGAGATCATGACCTGAGCCCTTCACGGACTGAGCTACCCAGGCGCCTGTAAAAGACTTAAATTTTAAAAAGTGCAAACCGTTGTACGTGTAAGGACACTCGCTGGGGTATCATTTACAAGAGCCAGAAACTGGAAACAGTACCAATGCCCATCCACGGAAACGTAAATACTCCGAGCAAGTCAGAAACTTCCATACGATGCTGTTAATTAGAGGTCGCATTAAAGCTACCTGAACTACCAGGGAAAGAGACCTCAGGTATTAAGTGAAAAGCTCAAGCTATAAACTGTGTCTAATACCCATTTTGTGTGCGAAAAGTAAATATGTCAGTACATGCTTTTTTTTTTTTTTTTAAGAAAAGGGGACCAACACATAACACGCTGCTAAGGAGACAGCCTCTTTCGAGTCGGAACCGGCCGGGACTCCGCTGTGTGACAACGCATCCTGTGAAGGAGGAAGTTGCGACTATGGGAACCACTGGAATGACAGAAAGACGGGGACTCGCGTCGTCTCCGTGGTGCACGGAGCGCAGGGAGGCTCGGACAGAAGACAACGATCACCCACGTGAGGACGGCAGTGACCCCCATAGGAGAGAACACAGTGAAGGACTAAGACGTGTGACA